>CABHPR010156960.1:0-37980 GCA_902168415.1 Peromyscus melanophrys | reverse complement strand
TATCAGCTTGAAGTTAATAATACCTGTATTTGTTAGAATCATCACTTCCAAAAGTTGACAGATTTAACAGACTTATATGAAACTACAGAGACAAAAGAAGATTTCAGGGCAGCGCAAGGAGGAGGCAGAAGTAGATGGTCAGCAGTGATTCCGGTGACTACTCACACATTGTTTCCATCATGTTTGCTACTCCAAGTCACTCTTTGTTCTCTCCTCTTTCTCAATGGCTTTCCATTCTCTTTATGTACTGGTTATTCAGAATGTGTCTTCAAGATTCTTATTCCTGGTTTCACTTCAACATGAATTCAAAACTGAGTACCTTAATTGACTGAAAATTATGTTTCCCAGCAGAAATTATATACAGATATAATATTCTAACACTGATGGTGTCTCCATAGATTAGATGTCAGTCACTCCTTGGCTCAACAGTGACACCAAGAAGCAATGTCACCAGATGTAAATACACCCATAGTTCAGTTTTAGCGGGTACAACTGACTTAAGGAATATGGCTGTAAGTAGAGAGAAAATTCAGGAGATGTCTACTCCACATTTATTTATGTATTCAGTTCAGTTCTCACTCTATGGATCTGATATTCAGTGTTAATTCCTGTCAAATCCTGGCATACATCTTATGTATTTTTAAGTCTTCTTTGAAACATTTTTATTGATATAACTCATATGTCATACATTTTATACATTTAATGTGTGTGAGTCAATGTATTTCATTATGCTTTTAGACTTATAAAACCATAAATACAACCTAAAGTTGAATATATATGTGCCCACTGAAAGAATTCAAAATCACACACTCTGGCAGTTAGTTCATCAGGAAACTTAAATCTATACTTAGCATAAGTTTTCAAGTATCATGCCTGCTCCAGCATACATTCCTACTTTATTTATATTCCATTTTGATTGCCACATAGTCGGTAAAATAGTGAATCTTTATAAATTATTAAAATTTAAAATATTATGAATTACATAAAATATAATGAATTAAAAGGTCACAGTAACCTATGGAGTACATTAGAATCTGAATTTTCATTAAGAAATAAGGATACAGTATATGAACATTTTTATTAAAATTCTCTGACTAGCAACAATGTAAATTTAAAAAAATACGGTTTTCCCTATTATTAACCTACTACTTTAAGCATTTTAAAGATTAATTAAGCTCATATATGATTATTTCATACATGTCTATAATCCATTACATTTACTCTTTCACAGCCTTATTTCTCTTCTATACTTACAACCATAGGACTTCCTCTCTACAAGTCCATGTTTCAGGTTCAAGTCTTTATAAATTTATTTTCTGACCTGATGTTTATAACCAGGGTTGTCTGTATAATAATTGGTATGGAATTATTAACTGGACTTTTATGGTTCACCAGTGGGCAGAAAACCAAAGGAATCTACTCCCTGTCTCCCATAATCCATCTATAGGCAATAGTTTAATTTTGATGATTGGGAATACCAGAACTCCTCCAAGTTCAGTTTTATTAACAAACCAATTCTTGTGTAGATCCAGTGCAAGCAACTGCAGCTTGTATCTGTTACTGCTTGCAATGGATGGATCTTGCCTTGAAGATGGCATTTTCCCATATCATCTGGCCCTTGCATTCATTTCCTCCCAGTTCTACGTTGTTCCCTGGACATTAGATGGAATGCCATGTCTTCTTCAGGACTGACCAGAACTACTACTTATTATGAGAAACCTGAGTAGCCAAAAGTCTCTGCATTTACCACTAACCATGAGAAAAAAGATCTCTGATTAAAGATCTGAGTTATAATGTGTTCATGGTTATAAACATAAATATTTAGAGGACTGTTTTAACACTAAATAAGTATAGCTAGAAAACAGAATTAGCTCCCCTCTCATCTGGGATCTCTCCAACTGTTGGTTTTGGCAAGATTTCTAGTACCAGCATCCATAATGGTGGTTTGTATACCCAGCGAGACTCCATTGGAAAAAAAAAAACAAAAAACTAATTTTTCTGTTTTGGGAGGCTATTAATTGGAGACAGTATCTGAGCATCTGAGGTAGGGATGGGGATTCATGTCCACTCTCCTTCTCAGCACTGGACCCATCTGGCTTGAACCTATGCATGGAGGTCCTGTGCATGCTGCCACAGTCTCTGTAGTTTATGTGCACATCAGTTCTGTGTGTCTCTAAGGCACTGTTTCCTTGGTATCCTTCATCCCTACTTGCTCTTACAATCTTTCTGTCTCCTCTTCAACTAGTTCCATGAGCCCTGAGGAGAGAGCTTTGATAGAGACATCCCATTTATCACTGAGTGTTCCAAAGTCTCTCACTCTCTGTACATTGTCCAGCTGTTAGTCTCTGGATTATTTCCCATTTCCTGCAGGAAGAAGCTTCTCTGCTGTTTTCTCAACAAGGCACTTATCTATGATTATAGAAGAATGTCATTAGGAGTTATTTTACTGCTATATCCCTTAGCAGAACAGTAGTATTTGGATTTACCCTGGATCCATAACCTATCTAGTCTCAGGTTTTTGGCCACCTGAGCAGTATCAGGCATGAGTTCCATTTCATGGGGTAGACGTTATCTCCAATCAGATAGTGGTTGGCATTATATACTTTTAAACAGGTTAGAAGATTTTAGCTCTCCTTATGTACTTCACATATACCTGTGAATTTGGTTGACTATCCATATCCACCCATAATTTCTCCCATTCTCTTCTACCTTATTTTTTTCAAATACTTGTTCTAGTTATTTTTTTTTGTTTCTGTGATTAAAAAAAGGCTCTAATGAAAGCAACACAGGAAAAAGAGTTTACTTTTGCCTTACAGGGCCAGAGATAGAATACATTGTGGCTAGGAAGACATGGCAACATGCAGGGAAGTTGAATATTGGCATAAGCAGGAAATGATTCATGCATTCAACACATTTCATCCAGCAGAAAGAGAGAGAGAAGACCAGAAGTATGGTGAGGCTGTTAATCCTCAAAGCCTGTTCCTAGTGATACATTTCCTGCAACAAGGATTATCCTATTAAGGAGCATATAATCTCTATCCATGTCACCAAGTGAAGGTCAAATATTCAAATATATAAGAATAAATAGGGGACACTTCTCATTCAAACCACAATATACCATACCTGTTACAAGTAGTCGTATGTCCATCTAAAAACAAAAACAAAACAAAACAAAACCTCCATAGACTTTACCATTTCTAGCACTGCTCAAAAGTTTAGTCCAAATCTCTTCTGAGAATTCAAGCAAAGTCTTAACAGTGACCCTCTAACCTAAACCCAATTCTTGCTTCCAACGTATGTTGATATGCAATATGCATCTCCAATACAAAAGAGAGTAACAGTGGGCAGGAGAAAGTGGACCACAGCAAGCTCAGCAGGGAAAATAGGAAATACTGTAGAAACATGTACAGGATCAGGACCTCAGTTTCAAAGGTTTGAATAGCTCTGCCCTTCCAGCATTGCTGTCTGAAATATACATGTCTCCCTTGGGCAGTTTCTAGTCTCTGTATACATTTCTTCTTGGCAGATGACTCACAGTACTGACATCTCCAACACCTTACGTGCCCCTATGCAACCAGGGCTTCCTCTTATAGTTCCACACAATGGCCTTTCAGGACCAGATCACAGGAACTCTAATCCTGCAACACATTGATTGGCCTTAGCCATTATCTGAAACTGCATAGGAAGAATTCACTATTTTCTCGGTCTTGCATCTTCCTTGTCTCAGATGCCAGAAAGGAATGGAACCTGACCCCTTGGACTACAGTTGCAGCAGCTTCCGAAGTGAGTGAAAAACTTTCCTAGGGAATTTATATCTAGGAGCATGCAACCAATTAGGCTCTATTACAGAATCTGGAGGCTTAGCTTGGTGGGATTTTATATTATTTGATTCCAGATGGGGTGGCTTATCATTAATAGCACTAATCTCTTTAACTATTACTACCTGTTTATAAACACATGGTCTGGCTACAACATTGTGCTTCCTAAGCTCTTTTACTCTCTAACTTTAGCATTTTTCCAATTCATTTTGCCCCTTTTCATTGTAGACTTTCATAAAGTCTACATATCATATCATGTATAACCATACATACATAACCATAACATGGACTCAATGTTATTCTGCCTTGAAGTATGCTGCCTACCCCAAGGAAACTATCTTTTACTTTTTAATTCAGCTTCCCACAACTTCTCAGAACATGGGCAGAATATGGGCATATTCTTTGGGATAATATTACATTAATAGACTATTCCATACTTGCTAATATTTCCTTGATTCTATCTGAAACCTCATGATGTGAGCCTCCATTTTCTGATTTATTCTCCTCACCACTGTCTACCAGGTTCCCTTGAGAAGATCCTACAACCTAGCCTAAAGCTCCAAAGTTGTCCACCTTCCTCCAAAAGGCAACATAGTCAGGATCTGCGCAGTAACTATCCCTTTTACCCTGCTACTGCATTCTATACTACTTACGTTTCTGTTATGGTCAAAACCTGCCCTGCTGTCAGCAATGTGAATAAGAAAGAATGTGTTCTAACTTTTGGTTCTAGAAAAATAGAGTCCAGCATGACTGGAGAAGACATGTCAAAAACAAGAGAAACAAAGGCAGCAGAAGCAGACAGCATTTTCATTCAAAGCTCGAAGTAGATAGGAATAACAAGATACGCTGCAAAGCCATAAAAACCTAAGTGACCTCCCTGAGTGATACACATCCTCAGTAGAGGCTCCTCATCTCACAGGTTTCACATTCTCCTTTAAATAATGTCACCAAGTGGGTACCAAGTGTTCAAGTTTATGAGTCTATGGGGGACATTTCTCAAGTTCCCCCCAAACTTTAATGTTCTTCTGGTTTGAGATGGTACATCCAGTCTTTTTAATACTGTTCAATAAACTAGACATTCAATAAGTGGTAAAAGGCTCTGCCATTTTTTGATTAATAATGGTTTTATAGTGCTGACTTCTACTCCATCTCACTTTAACAAACTTAGGCAGTCATAGTCCATGGGTTGTGTGCTCTTCTATTTAGTATCAAATGCAAATGAAATAAAGAACTTACAGCATGAAATCAGTTCTTAGCTTCAAGGCAGATTTCTCTCACCTTTGAAAATGTTATCATATTGAAAGAGAGAAATGAGATTTAGTACTTTGAAGTTGCATTTTTTTTCTCCTTGACTCTGAGAATTCTGTCTTTAAGAAAATGATTTAGTGCTGACAGATCAAACAACACAACTAAAATATGACTTTATTCTTTTATAGATAACTTTGGATGTAAGAACAAAACAGAGAAAAGAAAAAGCAGTTCAGAATTTAGAGCTTTGAATTTATAAGAATATTCCGTTATTCGATTTTCATATATCAATGGAAAACTTCTGGTTTGAGTTCTGTCACTTTTCATGCATGATAAATGACATTCATGGAAGTACCTCTGTACTCTACTAATCTCCATCTGTCATTTAATTGTTTAAGGTGAAAACAATTACATGGCATTGTGGCATACAAAACTACATCTCACCTCTTCCTCAGGAGGGTGCCATGGTAGGAGAGGTGTGTCCATTTCAACAGGAGATTCACCAGGATTGGGCAGAACCAGAAGTACATTGATCATCACGATCAGCGTTAGAAAAATCTAGAATTTTCTTAACTCATTTGATGTATATTGTGACTCAGAACTCACAACACACAGTCTTGCATTGACAGCCTTTTATTGGAGAATAGAATCGCATGAACGAGAAAAGGTGAGATATACACTTAGGACTACCCCAAACTTCTTCTGCGAAGTTGCTAAAACATAACACAACCATGTGAAAAAGCCTAGGAAACTTCTGCTCCTCTCCTTAAAGAGCAAGAGATTATTTTTCTTGATTTTACTCTTTTTTAACAATGCATTTCCATTACAGGCTATTACCAATGCTATTAGTTATACTGAGAACATGACAGTAGGACCCTTTTGCTGAAGACAACACAAACATGGGTCATAGAACATTGAGAAATCGATGGAAAAACTGGAAACTCATCCCTAATGACAAGCACTCATAGTCCTGGGAGGAGTACACTACTGGAGAAGAAAGGTACTCATCCATCTCATTCAGCTGTGAACCTTGATAGCTACAAAACACAACACACCTGGAAAAAGATGCACACTGGTCCAAAAGAGGAACAGATACGATGGAAGTAACAACTCATTTTGTAATAGATTTAAGGCACATTCCATGATATTGAATCCATACTTGACACTGTCAAGATAAAAACAAAACAACAAAAACAAAAACAAAACAAAACAAAATCAAACCCTGAGGCTAAATAGGAGAAAATCAATTATTATTTCAACAGTAGTAGAATGACTCCTGATGACTATTGTTATACCCATAGATGAATGCATCACTCAACCAGTATCAGAGACATTTTTTTCCTACAGTAGTTATCAACACAGAAACTCATAACTTGTTAACATGCAGAGAACAAGAGACATCAGAACATTCAACCCTAAGCACGATGTGTAGATCATAACCCGCCTCCTAAGACTTAGAGATCTGTATAAAGGAGGTGGAAAGACTGAACTCCAAAGCATACCCAAGACACGCACAAACTCCCACCAGACAGAATTTCAGCATGAAAGAGGAAAGGTGGACATGGAGACAGATTGCCTCTGCGTGTGTGTGTGTGTGTGTGTGTGTGTGTGTGTGTGTGTGTGTGTGTGTGTGTAGACAGAGACAGAGAGACAGACAGAGATGGAGGCAGAATTGTATTTGGATGGGTAGGTCGGGTAGGATCTCAGAAACAGGCAGAGAAACAAATATAAGCAAATACACTGTAATAAATTCTCAAAAAAAATTTAAAAAATATGTTTTTAAAGGTTCTCTTTTTTTGTCCATCTAGGACAGTATGTGGTATAGAGAAGTCTAGGAGACCTCTTGGGCACATTATTGAACTTTTTCCCTTTTCAGTAAAACTTTATAAAACTATTTGTAAATGTGTTAGTGGTCTTTAAAGCCAAATGTTTGGGAATCTATTAAGATCCTACACTCTTTCTAATCTCCCATATTTCCCCTACAGCTTCCGTTGTCTATGTACTGATGCCCCAGCACTCTGTCTTCCCACCCACTGTAAGCAGAGGGGCAGAGCGGAGGTTCTATCTGAGAAAGTCTTACCCTGGTGTGTCTGCCAGATAATCTTGTTCTTAATCCAGCAATTTCTTGGCAGGGACATGAAGCCTGGTCCCAAGTTGACCTGAGGAAAAGTTTTCAGTTTACTTTTGTCACTTGAGGTATCTGTGTCTGTTGTATTTCCCTAATCAAATTCTTCAACTTAAATAATGAAAACACCTCCAGCCCTTTCAACAAATTAATTGAAAATCAATATAACATATAGCCCATATTTGCCAGTGATCATAAAGTAATAATAGTAAGTTCCTTGGTATATATTTTAAATAAATGACAAGTTTATTGAACATTTTCAAAGTCATTGAACAATATTATTTTTGGTCAGGAAAGACAAATTTCAATTTTTAGAATGAAAAAAAACCAAAAACACCCACTGTTGAAATTGAATGTATCTTTCATTATTATGTTATTTTAGGGCAAGCAAAGGAATGAGTTTTTGAATACTTTAAATATCAGTCCATGTCAGTATATGAGGTAAGGACTTAGAGATTATTTTTTTTTTTATTTTGGATTTTAGTTTTATAGAAAAATTAAAGAAAGAAGGAAAAAGAGCCATCATCTTTTTGTACCTACATTAGATTCATTTTCTCCACTATCATATAACCAGCAGAGGGGTGACTGCATTAAGTAATCGATAAACCTACATTAACATATCAAAATCCTATCAGCCCATAGTCACAGTGAGGTTCTGTCTTGGTATCTGGACAAGCCACAAGGAAAGAGATAGAGTGTTATTCTAACTATTCTCACAGTTAAAAAAAAAGTCTCAGTGCTCCTTACAGTCCACTCTACATCCTCTCAGACTACACCTGGGGAGACATGAATAAACATGGTTAATCCACAAAGGATACCAATGACAGACAAAAGAAATGGTTCTTCCAAAGTCCAACTTGGTGAGCTAAGGGGCCTACAAGGCTACATATGGGGGGGGGGATTACTGACCAAGGGAGGGCCTCAGAAAGTCAGCTTTTCTACACAAAGCCTACCACAGCATGGGCCATGATTAAGAAACTTTTATCTCTGGGGCACTCTGCATGAGTTGTAAACAGTTCAATGGATCAGAAAGTCTTCCGTTTCCACAGTAGTGTGTTCTGTATATAAAACCGCAGGCAGGGAAGAGCTGTGTAAATCTTGTTAGTATAAGGGACCTCCTAAGATTTGTAAGTTGTTTACTTTGTAAGCATTATAGATCTGCCCTCAACAAGGGAATATTTCAAGTTGGAACTTCCTCGGTCTCAAAGAGCCTTGTTCCAGGATGGTAAATTTTCCACTAGATAATACTGTCATACAATACAAATCCTGGAAAACACTATCTTGTTTTATATCTTTAGAGTTCTCTATTTCACTAATTGCCATATAGTTGTTATAATACAACATTTGGTCTTTCAGATTGTTTCTTTCAATTAGTGATTATATTTAATTTTCTGTTTTGTATTATTTTAGTCCTGAATAAAACCCCATTACCTCCATGTACGATGATCTTTATTAATTCAGCATTAAAGGGATATCATGATGATTTCCAAGTCTTAGCAACTATAAATAAAAGCTACTTGGAAATTTTATATTAGCTTTTTTAAAGACTTATTTTATTACTTTTTGTCTCTATATGTCAGTCTGTGCATACGTATTTGCACACATGCCATGGAGACACCCTCAGAGGCCACTACAAAGCATCAGGTTCCTGTGGAGTTACAGGTGGTTTTGAGTGAAGAATATGACTTCTGGGAACTGAACTCAGGCCTTCTGCAAAAACCAGCAAGTGTTCTTGACCCTAGCCATCTCTCTATGCCTCCAGTCTGATTTTTAGGTTCTCACTGAAAAACAGTGGAAGCTGCCGGGCGGTGGTGGCACACGCCTTTAATCCCAGCACTCGGGAGGCAGAGCCAGGCGGATCTCTGTGAGTTCCAGGCCAGCCTGGACTACCAAGTGAGTTCCAGGAAAGGCGCAAAGCTACACAGAGAAACCCTGTCTCGAAAAACAAAACAAAACAAAACAAAACAAAACAAAAAACAGTGGAAGTAAGTATCAGAGACAATAGTAGGACTATTTTGTTTTGTAATAAGTTTGTAAGTTACTTTCTATAGTATCTTTTTTTTTTTTTTTTTTAACCAGCACATATGAAGGGGAGTGTCTGCTGTTCCTGATCTTCTGCCAAATCTTTTGTTACCATTGTTGATTTCAGCCATTCCACTAGAATGGTACTACTATCAACTTATAGCTTAAGTTTCATTTTCCTTATGACATGATATAGAATGTTTTTTTTTTTTTGGTGTTATGTGGAGTTTTGTTTTTTCATGTTCCTTCTTGATATATGTATGTCTCTGGGGTATTTTTGTATAGGACTCTGTTACCATTGGGTTTTAAGTATTCTCTGATTATTTTATCAAATGTAATATCAAAATCTTGTTTATTCTCTAAATGACATCTTTTGTAAAGTATGCATGTATATTCATTTTAATCAAGTCTATCATCAATTGTTTCTCTCACACACTATAGCATTTGATGCCACAGTTTTAAAGGTTATATTTAACTTTCTTTTTATTAAGTCTTTGTGTCTTTCACATCATGCATCTTGATCCCATTCATTTTCCCATTCCTTCATATCCACCCTCTGACCTTGAAACCACCCACCAAAGAAAATTTAAGAAAAAAAAATTCACTCTCATCAAAGAAGCTGCAGTGTGACACAGTGAGTCACGCAGTGAACCTTTTATCCATATATCTTTACTTGCGAGTGTTCATTGTAATAAGTCTTTGGTCTGCTTTGAGGCCTCAGGTTTCTGCTACACTATTGATGCTGGGCCCTCACTGGGACTCCTCTTGGATATCCTGTTGTTGCCCTGTGTCGTGGAGATCCTGCAGCTTTGGGTCTGCAGAAACAGCCCCTTCATGTTCTCGGGTAGATCATAGATGAGGTGGATGTTGGGGTGAGCCAACTCATAACCCTCATTCTGGGCCTGGGTAGTTGCAGGGTTGGTCAGCCCACCAGCTGCTCCTTTGTCCTCCACGCCAGGGTGAGCTGTCCAGCATGGGTCTGGATAGTTCACTGTCTTTTCAGGGATAAGCAAGGGGCAGGGCTAGTTCTCCTGCTCTCACGCCCTCAGGGTCAGGCCAGCTCTACTGTGCTGCCCAGGCGAGGAGCAGAGGTAACTGAGAGGGTAGAGGGTATCTTTCCCTTACCCCCACCACTGTACCTCAGATTCGGGAGGCAGTATCAGCTGTGCCCCTCTCATGCCCTGAAGGCTGGCTCAACCACACCCTGTCTACAAGGTCAACTCTACTGTGGTGCCCAGGTGAGGCACAGGACCTATTCTGAGCGCTGCAGCTGCTGAGGGCTTGTGTCAGGTTCCCAACAATGTACACTTTTCTTAAGTTGTGTTTGAGTATAAGCTTTTAAAAAATGTTATTGTGGTTTAATGGCACACTTTCAGAAAGTAAAACAAAATGCATGACCCATATTCTTTGAACTGTGTTGATATTTGTGTTATACTGTAGCAAAAAGTGACCTATTTATTTTATTTGCTCTTGAGCAGTTAGGATGACATGAATAAAGTGTGTTTCCATGTAAGAGTAAAAGATACCATAACAAGTGGTGCTTAAAGACATTGTTTTGAATATGCTTATGTTGAGAAGAATATAAAGTAAATTTTTCAACCTAACCCGGGATTGATGGGATCTTTCACATCATAATGTTATCAGGGAATTATGTTAGTCATCCAAATTGACTTTGACATGGAAAAGTTATATTTACTTTACTTCGTCATTTCTTGACTCATTTTATAAAAGATGCCAATGATAAGTTATTAATTGTAGTGTCTGATCTGGGCTCCTTTGGTAGTAGTTGTACTTTCATAAAATAAGAATTAGTAAAGTAGAACCATTTGTGTTGAAGTATTGCATAGAAAATCGGGCTGATTTTTTTCATTATATACACCTATATATTGAAATATATTTAAATTACCAGGAGTAATTCTTCAGGCTCCTCCTGAAATGATCCTGTCATTAAAAACCATATTAGCAAAACACAATACACCAACTTCACTGAATTCCTAAAAGTCAGGATACCGATATCTTGGCTAGTGCTCTTGAAAGTTTTAAATTTCATTTATTCATAATAAGAAATTCCAGTGAAAGGTTGTTAGAGGTGTAGGGAAAGACTAACTAACAAAATTCATGTGAAATCAGTGGGTATTTTCATCACAGCAGCTACAAGGCTTGTGAATGTTTGATCAGTTCCTAACTCCATTTATAACTTTAGATTATACTTTTATATTAAATTTTCTAATTCTTGTGGACGTTGATACTATGCTCCTTCTTGACTCACTACACAATTCTGATTTCTTCATTCTTCCTGGAACTTTAGGAGTCCCACCTTTTTAAATTACTTCCTAAACCTAACAGAGCAAGAGTCCACTTTCTCTGGTATTCTGGCCCATTATCCAATTGTATTTATGCTGTGTTTCATCATATTAGAAGAAATTAGCGAAAGTGAAAATTTCAGGTAGCAATAATAATATGCCAAATATTGAAACCTGGTGATTACACATGACTATGGTTACTAGTAACATTAAGCATTATAGGTCAATAATAATATATGATAAAATGGAGAATTAATCTCATTTTACATTTTGTTTTGTGTTAAGGAAAGAACTATTTACTTGCAATCTAGTGACCTAAGAATTTTGTATTTTGGACGTCTTTGTGATATTTATATTCCAGGCTATAATTCACAGTGTTATTAAAAATATAAAAAAGAGCTGTATTCACTGAAAATAACACAGAAATTAATAAATACCCAATTTTTGTCAAGAATAACATGGCATTGCTTGCTTACTAAACATAAATAAGTTGCGATTTTGATGTATGTAGAAGAAATGTGTATAGCAAGTGGGAATGAGAAGTTGGTTTGGCAAAATTTTATGTTGTTTTGTTTGTCAAAATTACTATGAATAGCATGTATAGAGTAATAAAATGATTATGAATAATTGTATGCCAAAGTAAGAAAAGCAACAAAATTAATCATAAAGATGCAATTGAATAAAATAAGTAAGATTTGTTTGAGGAATAAAAGAAAACTCTATAAAATATTTTACTGAAGATTTAAAATCAGAATTCATTTGCTTTCATCTGTTTCTATGATAGAGAAAATAAATCACATCACATACCCGTATATCTTTTCCAAAAACTCAAAGCAGAAGGATGAGTCTGAAAGGTTGTGTAAATATTAAGCCTATCTCCATGATCTGGTCATATAAGAAATGCAGATGCATTAATTCAAGACTTCCTGATGCTCTCCTTTGTGACATTAAATATATCTGGTGATATTTTGATGAAGTTTCATGGAAATCATTCAGGAACAGAGTCCTCAATTTGAAAATAAAACTCATGATCAAGGAAGTCTTTCATATATCCCAGGTTAACACTATGCAGTATTTAATTTTAGGTCAATGTTGTCTCCAATGCCTATTAACACTATTTGTTTATAATGCATAACTAATTTTGAAGTTGCTTTGAGAAAGCACTTTAAATAGAAGGTACATGAAATACGGAAAGCAAAACTTAATTTTATATTATAACAACTTAAATTAAAATTCAGATATCTGAAGAAATATCTACAAGAATGATCCAAAGTTTAAAAATTAAAGTTCAGTGTGCCATATGATATAATATATTATAAATATATCAATATATATTTAAAAGTTTACAGTGAGGATTTTCAAAACTATAATTCATGAGATCATAGTGAATAAAATAAAACAATTTTAGTAAGAAATGGGTATTGGAAATACATACAAGCCAATCACTCCAAACAAACAAACAAAATCTTAAAGTCTTGAATTGGAAAAGGACTGTTAGAAAGGAAGAGGGGCTGAAAGTTATTGGAGAGAAAATGAGATGTGGTACAAAGAGAAACCAGAACGCATTTTCTGCACATATGAGATTTTTAAATAACAAAAAAATTGAGAGTAAAATAAAATAAATGTGCAATTATTTAAGTCAATAAGCAATAAAAAATACTCTGTCTTTGTACATGCTTCATGTGTTATGCCTCTTAATTCAAAAATTCATTTGAAGACATTTTGCTTCTTTTTTTATTACATGCTTACATCTTTTCTAATATATGGGATCTGCATTACTGTTTAGCTATAAACTTTTTCTATTTATTATTTTTACTATATCACCATTTTGATACCTTTTGTTTCTTTGTTTCTGTTTGTATGTGCAACTTTTGTATGCA
The DNA here is from genome assembly GCA_902168415.1 of Peromyscus melanophrys. Classification (NCBI taxonomy): domain Eukaryota; kingdom Metazoa; phylum Chordata; class Mammalia; order Rodentia; family Cricetidae; genus Peromyscus; species Peromyscus melanophrys. Next base: position 24,584 of record CABHPR010156960.1, on the reverse strand, counting down.
AGTAACAGAAATCCCAATTTGGTCCAAGAGTTGCAAAGTGATCTCAATTGTTACTTTCAATAACAGAAATACAGTGTTGGCCCATATGCTCAGCCAGAGTCTTTCTTTGTTCTGTTCTTTTATCTCTAGAGGTAACCCTGTCATGTCATTTCTTATGTCACATCTTCATATGATTGTAACACAATGATACAGAGCAAGAAGAGTACATAGATGCATTGAAATGTAATATAGAGACAAAATTATTTCCTTTAAATTATCTCTTAAGAATAAATACTTTCTTAAAAATATATAGCATACATAATTCTAAGGTCCTCTTTGGATCAGTCACTGACAAATAAAATGTCAGGAACTTCATGTTAGACTGCTTGTCCCTGCCCCAGATGCCTGCATCTGTTGTTACTCCCAGTTTGCATTCCTACAAGAGAAGATGGCCAGATTTCCTGATCAAGTTCTAACTGTCATATAGGTTCCTTTCTCTTCATGAAACATGCATTATGGTAATGAACGATGACTTTCCTGGTAATGGAGGTGGCCAACAAGTCCTATGACCTAGGTTTAGTCCCTTGGCCCCTTTAATGGGAGGAGAGAATCAACCCCAATAAGTAGCCAATTCACCTCCACAGATACTCTGTTTCATGTGCCTGCTGTCCTTAAACAGGAATAAATATATTTTTTTAAAAAACCTAGCCAAATTACACATCATTTTAAATGCCTGACTCGATTTAATCCTTGTTAGGGCACAAAAATGAGTGGAATTGATTCTTTCATTTCATACTGGTGTCTTAGATTGTGAGTCAACTTCTTACCCCTACATGTTCTGTTAATCAAATAGAAAATGATTAAAACATAAGAAAACAGTTAAAAATATGCACATAATCTGATATGCTTTCATTAATTTCTTTCAACTTCTTGAATTATTAAATTAGAATTCAAAGAAATGGGTTCCGTCATGCCATTTTCATACGTGTTTCATTACGCATTGATGTAATTTACCCTTCCTCCCCTCTACTCTACCACGTTCTTCTGATCCACCCGAGCTGGCTCCCTGGCCCCTCCCAAGTCAACCCCAGTTCTTTCACATTTTCGTATCACATTTGTCCTCCTGTTACCTTCACTTCCTTCTCTTTTAGGAACTCTCTTCCATGATTCCATTTCTAGTTTCATTTCCTATACCTGCACAAACACACACACACAAACACACCCACACACCCACACACACACACACACCCACACACACACACACACACACACACACACACACACACACACAGTTGTAATGAAGCACTTCATATGGAAATACAGAAGATCCCATATAGTTAAAGCAATTGTGATCAAAAAGAAGAAATCACCATAACTAATTTCAAAATGATATTCAGAATAAAAAGAGTGTGGTATTGGCCCCTAAACAGGCATGTAGATCAATGGAGACCGAGATATAAGACAGGCAACTACAGCCACCTGATTTTTGACAAAGATTCCAAAAAATATGCACCAAAGATAGGAAAATCTCTTTGACAAATGCTGCTAGGAGAATTAGATATTTAATTTAGAAGACTAAAATTATATCATTCTTTCTCATTCTGCACAAAGTCATCCAAAAGAGCTCTACCAAGAGGGACCAAGCATTCAAACATATGACCCTATGTGGGTCATTCTCATTCAAACCACCAGATGTATCTTCCATACCCCCTTAGCTTGAGTTCACCCTCCTCACACTACAATCTTTTCCCCATCCTCTTTCTCTCAATCACATTTAAAGCTGTCTACCACCAATATCCACCCCAGCTGTATTTTCATGTCACATGTGCTTTGCTATTCTCCACCTGTTAAAACTAATTCCTCCTCAAATCTCCAGTAATGTCTGTAAACCTAGTCAAAGGCCCTTGGGGGCAAAAATCACAGGCTCTAAGGGAGAATTGATCACTGATGTTTTATTAAATGGACATGCAGCCAATCTTTTGGATGTTATGTTTATACTTATAAACTGATATTTCTTTCACCTTTAATCAGATATATGTCATTTTGTTGTTGGTGATAGTTAACCCAGAGACTGAATGAAATGCTGATAAGAAGTGACTGATGAATGCTTAGTTCTCAACAGCACATCATGATCCATCCTTCCAAGGGACAGGGAGTGTTGTAAACGAAGGCAGACAAGATTTTAGGAACTACAGGATGTAGAGAATACTGCAGAACCATGTCTGACACAGCCATTGCAATCATGACCACACATTAGCTGTGACTACCTGAACAAGACCTCTATCAAAAGACATGAGAGGGTCTGTGGAGATGGCTCAGCAACCAACAACCATCTGTAAGTCCAGTGCAGAGGACCCAATAGCCTCTTCTGGTGGCACTGTATGCACATGGTGCATATACATCTATGGAGGAAAAACACCTATAGACATAAGAAACACATGAAAACAGGAGAGGGACTGTTTGCGACAAAGCAGAAGGTCTGCAGGTATAGGAAAAGCGTAAGAAAGCTATTGGTTGGTGAATGTGATCATAATCCATTGTACAAATGCATGAAATTGTCAACTTATTATTGAAAATAGATTTTTTCATGTAACATATCTTAACTATGGTTTTTCCTCCCTCTTCTTCTCTCAGTTCCTTCACAAATCCCTTCCCATCAGATCCACTCTCTTGCTGTCTCTCCTTAGGGGAAAAAGTAATATAATATATAAAACAAAATGTACAAATACAAATCAAAATAAGAATAAACAACAGGGTGATAGAACCCAAGAAAGGCATAAAAAACCTGAGAGAGAGAGAGAGAGAGAGAGAGAGAGAGAGAGAGAGAGAGAGAGAGAGAGAGAGAGAGACTCACTAGTTCTTTGCACACTCAGGAATCCCATAAAAACACAAAATCAGAAGCTCTACTATGTATGCAAAAGATCTGTATCGTAAAATAAATAAATAAATAAATACATACATACATACATATAAAAATTTAAAAGTAAAAGCTTTTATAATGTCTTAACATATCTTTATGAGACAAAGGACCTCTAAAGATGGCATTGAGTCATTTCTGTTGACCATTTTCTACTGGGCATGTAGCCTACCCTTGAGAGTAGTTAGTTTTCCCAGTGAGACTCATTTGGAGAAGACTCAATTTCCATGGGCAAGTGGTTATCAATTGAAGATAACTTCTGGGTTAAGGATGGGGCCATGTTTCCACCTGTCCTGTTAGCTCTAATCTCTCATCTGATGCAGACCTGTGTGTGCTGCCTCAGTTTCTGTGTGCTCTGTGAGTTCATAGGAGTCTTGATTATTTTAATGTAGAGGCCATTGTTTCCTTGGTGTCCTCCATTCCCTCTAGGTCTTACACCGATCCCTGAGAAGAGAGACTTAATGGACATCTCGTTCAGGACTGAGGGTTCCAAGGTCTCTCACTCTGTGAATATTAACTGGCTGTGGGTATCTGTATTTGTTCTCATTGGCTACTTCTCTGACAATAGCCGAACAAGGCACTGATCTTTGAGTGTAACAGAGTGCCATTTGAAGTCATTGCATTGCTAGGTTCCTTTGGTAGATAAATAGTATTTAGCCCTACATCCCGGGGCTGTCTAATCTCAGGTTCTTGGTCACTCAAGCACTGTCGTGGAAAAAATGGGCAGTGGTCCTTTGGTTTCTATCTTGTGGAGTAATTAGAAGAGTATTGGCATTAAGCCTTTGAATGTTTGATAGAATTCTGCATTAACACTTGCAAGCTCTGGTCTGTTAATTTGCTGGGTGGTGGTGGAAGACTAGTAACTGCTTCCATTTACTCATATCTGTAGGTCTGTTTACATTGCTTTTCTGATCTTGTTTAACTTTGGTAGGAAGCATGTATCTACAAAATTAGCCATTTCTTTTTGGTTTTCCAATTTTGTGGAGCAGAGGGCTTTAAAGCATGTCCTTAGGATTCTCTGTATTCCGTTGTTATCTATTGTTCTGTCTCCATTTTCATGTCTAATTTTGATTATTTGGGTTTGCTCTCTGCCTACTAGAAAATTTCTATGAATTTGTAGGCTTTCTTTTGCTTCTGTTGTTGATGATATCCAGATTTAATTCTATAGGATTCGGGGTTTTATTTCAATTTCCTTCTATCTTTTGAAACTTGTTTCATGTCCATGGTTCAGAACACGGTCCAGGAATGGAGTCGTATGAGGAGAACTCCGAAGGCCAGTGAGAACACAACAAGAAAACAAGAGTCTTACGACCTCAGTTTCTTCGAAACACGGAATTGTTCTCGGACTGCGTTTTCACGCTCCTCCCGGGTGTAGCAGACAGGAGTGAGCTGACTTCAGATGGCTCATTTCTTGTTGCTGCTATTCAGTTACATGTTTAAATTACCCTTCATATGCCTGTACAGAAACATGTGGTTTTGCTGTGTCTTGTCATTGTGGTTGTATAAAGCTTGAAATCACGAAAACTTTACTCATGTGGCATATCTTAACCCTCAGAGTATGATTGTCTGAGGTTCTGCTTGCATTTGTCTACTGCATAAGCTGTCAGTCTGACTCGCCCATTGGCTTCATCCTCCCAGGTCCCATTGCCTCTAGGGCAGGGACATCCATGTGTGCATTCACTTTTCAAGGAAGTTCCATGAGCTGCTGAACTTCTGTGTTTTGGTGTTTGTGTTTGATTGAAATGTTCTGTAAATTATCTGTTAGATACATTTAGTTTGTAACATTATTTAGCTCCAGCTTTTCTGTGGTTAGTTTCATTCGGATGATCTGTTTATTGGTGACAGTGTAGTTTCCAAGATTTCCACTACCAGTGTGCGAGGACTGATATGTGTTTTAAGCTGTAGCAATGCTTCTTTTATGAAGTCTGTGCCACTTTATTTGCTGCACAGATGTTAAAAATTGTAGCATTGTCTTGGTAGATTCTGCCTTTGCTGAGCACGCAGTGACCTTTTCTATAGCTTCTGATTTGTTTTTGTGTTCATTTTTCATATGTTAAAATAGCTACACTGACTTCCTTTATAGGCCCACTGGCTTGGAATATTTTTCTGTCATTTTACCCTGAAAATAATGTCTATCCTTGAAATAAAGGTATATTTCTTGGATGCAGCAGAAGGATGGATCCTGTTTTCTTCTGTTCTGTAAATCTGTGTCTTTCTTTTTTCAATTGAGGAATTCTTATCATTGATGTTGAGAGATGTCAATGATCAGTGCTTGTTTATACCAGTTATTTCGTTTGGGGAGTGCTTTATTTTTATTTTATTATTTTGATTCATTGGTCTAATATTTTCCTTCTAGAGCCTTCTATATGTCTGGATTTGTAGACAGATACAGCTTAAATTTGGTTTTATCATGGGATGTCTTTCTTCATCTATTACCATTGAAAGTTTTGCTGGGTATAGTAGTCTAGTCTGGCATCTTTGTTGCTTACACTTTATATGACATCTCTCCAGGACTTTTGGCTTTAGAGTTTCCACTGAAACTTCAGGTGTTATTTTAATACATCATCTTTTAGGTATTTTATTTGTATTTTTTTCTTGTAGATTTTTGATATTCTTTCTTTATTCTGTATATGTAGTGTTTTGGTTATTATGTTACATGGGTAATTTCTTCTCTAGCCCATCTATTTAGTGTCTTTTACTTCATATTTTGATGCTTCTTATGCCTTGATGAGCATTTCTTTCGGTAGCCTGAGGAAATTTTCTTCTATGATTTTATTGAAAATATTTTCTATTTAACCTGGGTTTCTTATCCTTCCTCTATTCCTATTATTCTTAGATTTGGTCTTGTTATAGTGTCCCAGACTTCCTGGATGTTTTTTTTTTGTTAGGAGGTTTTTTTTTTTTTTTTTTTTTTTTTTTTTTTTTTTTTTTTTTTTTTTTAGATTCAATGTTTTCTTTGATTGAATTATTCACTTGTTCTCTTTTGTCCTCATGACTGAGATTCTCTTTTCCATCTCTTGTATTCTATTGGTGAGGTTTGACTTTGAGTTTCTTGTTCAAGTTCCTCATTTTTCATCCCCAGTTTTCCCTCAGTTTGAGTTTTCTTTATTGATTATTTTTCTGCTTGTAAGAACTAAAGTGTTTTCTTCATTTCATTCAGCTGTTTGTTTGTGTTCTCACAGATGTCTTTAAGGGACTTACTCATTTACTTTTTAAGGATCTATAAAATATTTATAAAGGCTAATTTGAAGTCTTTCTGCTATACTGTATTTCCCGGGGGTCTGCTATGTTGGGATTGTTGAGTTTTTGTAGAGACATATTGTTCTGGCTGCTATTGGTTGTATTTTAATGCTGGTGGCTAGGCATCTGGGTTTGGGATGATTGTAATTCTAGGTGTAATTCTGGTCTTGTCTTTGTTAGGTGGGTGTTCTTTTCCTTTGTTTCCATTGCCCTTCTGGTTCCTAGGAGAGTGTAGTGTCTATGGGCCTACTTCCATGTATTGTCACTGGAGATTCTGGTTTGAATGTGTTTCCTATATTGGGAGCTGACATTTAGCTATACAGATGGACTGGGGGTGGGGCTGAGGAGGTCCTCAGAAGGTAGGTGTGACCCAGTATCTGCTTATTTTCTGAGACAAAGGGATAGTGAGGAAGGCTGTAGGAAAAGATATTCATGATCTTCTAAAGATTGGGGCAGAGAGGAAGTTGAATTGGCAGCCAGTAGGCTTCTACAGATTTATAGATGAGACTGGGCAATTGGATATAGATGATGGAGGCAAAATGATGGTCTCAAGATCACCTGCATGCTTATCTGGCTGGCTTAGATGTAAGGTTTCTGGGGAGGGCCTGTGGAAGTTGAAGTCTGAGACAAAGGAAAGGGGTGGTGAGGGAGGCTGTATGAGAAAGCCAATACTCAAAAAGTATTCAACATCCTTAGCCATTTAAAACTGCTTAGAGATTCCAAATTAAGTTGGTCAGATGGTTAGCATCAGAAACAAGTACACCTAATGGAGAGAGTATGGGGTAGAGGGGCCTTTATTTACTGTTGATGGAGTATCAACTGGTACAACCCCTATAGAAATCAGTAATAAGGTTTCTTATAGAGAAAGAGAGAGAATACCTAGAAAACTATACTACAGCTTCATCTCTACTACTCTTTGATGCACATTAGTTAAAATACTACAGAGAAACTTGCACATCCACTTATTACATGTGCACTATGACCAGAAAACAAAACCAGTTTACATCAATGCATGAATGAAGAAGACAGGGCAGATTCTTGGAGTTTTATTTACTAAGTGGTTCAAATGTATCAGTTGTTTAGAACTGTTCAAACTAATTTAAAGTCGGTCTTTAAAAATAACTTTTTAAATGTTTATATATGTAATTTTATTACAGACTCTTCCTAGTTTACAAAAGAAAAATGCATAAAAATTATATATATGGATATATATAAATATATATATATTATCCATATATATATATTATCCATATATATATATATATTATCCATATATATATATATATATATATATATATTGCAAGCAGAGGTGTGTTGTTAGGTAGCACTACTAAAAGGAAAGTATTCAGTTTTCATTTTAATATTACAGTAAATTTCTGACTGAGGAGAGTTAGGAAATGGTCTCATTAAAGAAGCTTGTGTGATTATCCAGGTGTTGTAGTAGGAGGAAGGTTTGAAAAAAAGAAATTGCTCCTTCCTGGCCGAGCTATTGTTCTGTCCAAACTCTCCAAGGTTACATTAACCTACAACTGTCAAAAGTGTTGTCATTAAGGCTTAAATAGGCTTAACTGAGTTTCCTTCCTACAAAAGACATTTTACTGAAAACCAGAGCATTCAATAAATGCATTTTCTACTTGGTCTTTGCAGGCAGTCTGGAAGTAAAGTAAAATACATAAAAATTTTCAAAATAATTCTTTTCAGTAAAATGTTAATGCTGTATTATTTAACATGGCTACACAATATCAAATAATAATTACTTAAAATGCTAAAAATATATAATTAAATGTTATTCAAAGAAATTTACTTTAAGATATTAAGCCAAAGATATGTGATAGTATAAAATAATCATTTATTAATACATTAGAATTTATGGCTATAATTATCCAAAATATAATATACCTTAAGAGAATAAACACTTGTGTGCACAGATTTATAAACCTTTCAAATGAGGACAATTTCAAAATTTAAAAATAAGAGTTAATTTTTATATGGTGTCTTTTAATATAATTTTATTAATATACAAATGATTCTAGATTAAATTTTATCTACTATGTAGTGTTACAGATTGTTATAATTTCATTTATCATTGTTTAAAATCATACAAATATCATTTTACATAGTTTCCATGAACTGTAGTCTAAATATTTTAAATGAGCTTGAAATTTGGATTTTCTGAAAATATACATTATAGCAATTCTCACCTATTCATATTTTATTATTTGGAACATCCTTATATCTTACATTTTCCATGTCATTCTTCTGTTTCTCTTCCTTGACATTATTTAAAATATTATCGAATTAAGAACATATTAGCATACAGAAAGCTAACATTAGAAGAATTAAAATTAGTCTAGTATCTGCTCGCTATTTAATATTTTGCGCATAATGTATATTTATATTCAATTTGCTGACTATAACATTTTGTATTTTATGTGGACTTCTTGACTGAACATTTACATAAAGTGCCATAATTTGACATATCAAAATCACAGCAAGTATTTGTTTTGGGTTTTTTTTATATGATTTTATTTTTGATTATAATTACTTAATTTCTTTCTTCCCTTTTCTTCCAGAAAGCCCTCCCAATATGCCCTTTCTTCCTCGCTTTCAAATTCATGGCTTCTTCTCTCGTGACATTTTTATTTTCACTTCCTATTCTAAGAATGTGGTGCTATGTGGATAAAATTTTAGAAATTATAGAAATAGTATGTAATCTATTTTCCTACTCTTTAAGACTCCTGTGATTTTGAAAAATTATGCAGTGAAGATGAAGATGAAGATATGCTATTAAGGACATAATTTAATCTGTATGTATGGTTTTTCTAAATAAATTATGTGATAAGAGAACAAGTGATTTAAACCTATGAGTCATTTAGATAAACATAAAGGAAAGGGTGGAACGACCAGAAACTTCTTGGCAAGACATGTGTCTTGCCTTGCTCACATGAAGACCTGTTAGTATGACCCTGTGTCTGCTGTGTTGTCTTTGATAGCCTCAAGAATAAATATGAGGTACATCAGGAAGCACAGAACATACAAATGATACTCAGAAACATTGACCATTAAATTCTTAAATAAAACAAACACAGTGGAAATTGATAACATAACTATTCTTCATCGTTTTGTTTGGTTTTGCTACAATAGAAATACATCACTTAGCAGTTACTGTTCATTCTGTAAGTCAAGTGCTGGATACTAAGGACTTGGCTTCAAACTGATTGCAGCCTCTGAGACTCTGGTTCAGATTCCAAGATCGGGAGAACATCTCGAGAACATCTCCTTACTCTGACTTTCACAACCCATGTGACAAAGTCATTCATGTTCTTCATAAATTCCAGGTGCACCTACAAGTACTCTCTCTAAGAGCTGGTCCTGTGTAGTGCTTTGGTGACTCAGGTCAGATTAAGGAGCTGCATACCACTCATGTCCATGATTGAGCAGTGGCCTGGATTGTTTGTTTGTTTGTTTGTTTAAACAATGTTTCACTGTTTAGTCCAGGCTGACTTTGGACTCATGCTCTGCCTTTATTAGTCCAGGCTGACCTTGGACTCATGCTCTGCCTTTATTAGTCTCTTGAGTGTTGGAGTGTTAATGGATTGCTTGACTAATGGATTGTTCTTTGAAGAAATTTAGCCAGACATCAAAGAGAGAAATGGTACGTGTTGCATCCACTTCTCTGGCAGTGTGTTAATACTGGCTACTCCTAGCTTCTTCCTGGGACAAACTCTCTACCTCTGCTTAGAACGAGAGGTATAGCAATTAAGAATCTATCACCACCTGTCATTGGGTAATGTTTCAGAACTCCTTCACAGCTGAGTCCACTGGCCAGTTGAATGTGTCACTAAATTGCACCTGATAGTGATTTTATATCACAGGGATCCACACTTTCCCATGAATAACAATCTTTACTCTAGTTTACATATCGTTTGACTATGTACCAAAGACCCGTGCTACAAATGTAGTGGCAATAGGTGAGGAGGATGCCTAGTAAGAAGGTGGTTAATTCAAGAAGACACTGCACCTGGAAACAATTCATTTTCATGCAATGGAGTGAGTTATTTCTCTTGAGTATGGCTGGTTGCAAAGCAAGTTCACTATTCTCCCTTGCTCCATTCCCTCTCCCATTTTGTCATGCAATCTTTTCCATACTCATCTACAAGAAAGAGATATACTAACTTGGTATATAGGTAATATGTCCTAACCAGAGTAGAGAACTTGTCATCTCTAGAACTGTTTCCAGATCCCGTGATATAATAATTATGGAAATAGCCTAAGACATTTGTGAAAGAGACAGTTCTAGTCTTACAATTGTGTTCTTGAAAGTCATATTCCAATTATGTGACAAGCCAGAGTGGTTCAGTATATTGAACCTTTATATCTTTATACTTTACCAGAGTTAAAGAACTTTATCTTTAGATTCCAACCTCACTTCAAAAATGCAATCACCTTAGGTCCAGGAGTTGCTTTGTAGATGCATCCATTTTAACGGAGCTCAAGAACTCTGTACTTAGATTGTCTGTAATGGTCTCCATGAACAACAAAAAGAAGTTTCCTCATGAGAGATGATGCCTACAATGAGTATAAGGGCAAATATTTAGGATTTAGTTAAGGGTTATGTGGGTAGAATAAAATGGCTGTTAGAAGTTTCTCTTCTAAGATTTGTTAGTTTATATTTTAGTAGTTGGTTGGATTCTCAGTATGAGGTAAGATTTCTCTCTTGTTAAATGGCTCTTACATCCAATTTGAGAGCATTGGACACTGCCAGGGAGTATGTGCCAGTACTGTACTCTTGGGGTTATGATGCTATGCCAGTGGTACTGTGAAAACTACAAGAGTTCTCCCACATCTAAGGTTCAGGGAACGTTGGGAAAGGTGGCAGAATAGGTAGTATTTGTATTATATATGTATATGTAGTGGTATACAAATTGAGCATTATGTATTCAGGAATGTGTTTGTATACACATATACATATGTGTATGTGACAAAAATTAATGAAAAAGAGGTCATGTATCTTAAAAAGAGCAAAGAAGTGTGCATGGGAGGGTTTTCAGGGAGGAAATAGAAAAGGGTAAATGTTATAATTATATTGTAACCTCAAAAAATAAGAAATAATTTTAAAAGATTGTTAAAAATGAAATACTGAGTTAATTTAGTAAATAGACACTGTAATCACTAATCCCAAACCATTCTTAGTATTTTAGGTAAGTTGTTTTTGTTGTTGTTACAATCTTGAAAAATAGCCATCTCCACTGCCACTTGGGGCCATGGTGTCATCTGGGCCCAGGCTGCTGCCGAGGGCCATATCTGCATCCATGACCCTACAGAAGCCAGGGTCCGTACTGACGTATGTAACTCCTATTGCCACTGAGTGCCATGAGGATGCCCAGGTTCTGGTCAGCCATCTGAGTCCAGGTTGGTGTCCAGAATATATCCAGATTTGAGTGTTCTGCACTACTAATCAACACCATGGTTACCTTTGGGCCAGAGCTACAGCTGAGAGACATGTCAGGGTATGTGGTTCTACTGCAGCCAGGGTCTGTGCTGATGTCTGATGTACCTGTTACCATTGAAGGATGTGCAGACACCCAAGATCGAGGGCCATGTTGATGTTTCAGGGCCATACTGCTGCTGGGGCACTGGTGACATCCAGACCCAGCCACTGTCGAGGACCATGTCTGGGTCCATGGTTCTGCAGTGACTGTGGTCTGTGTTGAAATCCTATTCCTGCATTGCCATCAAAGGTCACATGGAGGTCCAAGGTTAGGGCCACAACCATTCCCACCTGAGTGGCCAGTCTCTCTACCCAGAGCCATAACGTCGACCAGGCCCAAGCTGCTGCCGAGGGCCGTGTTTGGGTCCGTGGTCCAGTTACAACTGGGGTCTGTGTGGATGTTTCTGGTCTGTGTCATCTCAGAAGGCCTTAGGAACCATGTAAGATGAAATCAGAGGGCTATGCTGAGCTGGCCACGCCCTTCACTGACCCTGAAAAAGTGGCCTTTCCTCTCACTGGACACTATAGCAAGAGAGATGGTCCCTGCATGCTAGAGAGATGGCCTCCACCTGCCCCTCACAACAGGCCAGTGTGAACCAACTCTGAGGGCATGCATGCAGGGGAACTGAATCAGTGAGTGGCCCCAGGGACCTGGGCTGATCAGCTTAGCAACATCCAGGCTCACAGCTGACCCATCCTAGCATCTAGGACCTACTGGAGCTGGTGAAGGGACTGGTCCAGTGGAAAGATACTTGCAGGATCTGTAAGACTCATGGCAGCCACAGGATAGCCCAAAGGAGTTCCAGTGAGTATCCAGTGAGGATGATGTACCAGAAACCAGAGGCCTTGAACCAGACCAGTCACTCATTGCAATAAGCACCTATAAAATAGATGAGCCAAGGAGGTATCCTATATGGCAGACTGAAGCCTCCATTGCCACCAGGATGAATGAAGACGTGTTGGAGAAGCGGGAAAGAAGGAGAAGCAAAGAGATTTTTCTGTTGAGGTGCTTTTGTTTTGTTTTGTTTTGATTTTTCTTGTTTTGTTTTGTTTTTGTTTTTGCTTTTGTTTGCTTGCTTGCATACTTTGATTTCTTTCCTTATGTGGGGGGGTATGGCAGGGATGAGCAGAGGATATGGGGGGAATGGGGGGGTGAACAGAATTAGGGGACATGATGTGAAACTCCCAAAGAGTCAATAAAGAAGTTAAAGAAATAAATAAAATAGCCATCAGTCTACAGAGATGGCTCATAATTAATAGCACTTACTGATACTGTAGATGACCTAGCTCCAGTTCCTACACCCGCATACTGCCTCCCAACAACCTCTAATGCCAGTTCCAGGGCATTAATGACCATTTCTCACCTTTGCAACAAACCCAAATGTAGTGCACAGTCAAGCATGCAGGCAAACATTCATACACAGAAAGCAAATCTAAAATTCCTATAAACATATAAAAAATATAGCCACCAATATGACATTTTATAAATGTAGCCATTTTGTGTTGTTGGTTTTGAACTATTTTAAGCATTGTAGACTTCTATCTGCTACTCATCTGTGGGGTTCCCCTGACCCCACCGAAGAATTACGCCCACCACCCGCAGCAGACCTTGACTGAGGAGGGGCAGTGTGCCTCTGGCCCAGTCACCCAGCCTCCAGGTACCCGGAGATAATCAGATGCAGTTGGGAGCCAGGGTAAGCAGGAACTCGTTTATTAAGCATCAGCACACCCTTTATAAAGCACCAAACCACAAGCCAGCTTTCCTTCTACCAATCACAACAAAGGTCACTTATCCACGAACCTCTCCAGGCATAGTTCAGCATGATGATCACGAGGAGGCCATGCAACTACGTCGTCATCTCTCCTGCTCCCAAGAACCAATCATAATTTTTAGTAAACAAGTTTGGTCCCTGCCCAGCTCACTTCCTCTCAACGCCATCTTTGGCTTTTGCAGCCCAACGTGTGCTGCAAAACGAGATACTCACACTCATCACCAAATTCCAAATTTCTATGTGGTAGGATGAAAAATCATTTAAGATAGGCAACAGAAAAGCATTAAATTTTGACTTACAGTGTATATGGCTGATAGATTTCTTTGTTTGTGTGTTAGTGTATTTTCCTTGAGACACACTCATTTTGTGTGCCATACTGGCCTAAAACTCACAATGTAACTCAGTCTGAACACTTGCTTACATTTTCAAATTGGTAGAATTACAGATGTGAGTCAAAATACCCAGCTAAAGATTATATTAATATTCTCTTTTTACCCATTCAAGAGCTTTGTGAGTAGTAAGTGAACTCTTATACTTAGAGCCCAGAAAGTCTTAAGGTGCATGTTTGTTGAGGGAGGGGGCCTCAGTCTCACTGAAGCAGAAGGAATGCTTTGTGAGAAGCTTCTGTGCTATGTAGCGTCAAATACGATAGTTAAATTTACTGAGATCCTCCATAATGCCTTGTTTTTAAAAATTCTTCTCTCATACATTACATCTCAACCACAGTTTCCCTTCCCTCAGCTCTTCCTAGCTCCACTCCCCTCCCCTCTCCAAAAGATCCACTACTCTGTTTCTTTTGAGAAAAGAACAGTCCTACCTGGGATATGAACCAAACACATTATAACAAGATACATTTTTTTTAACTAGGCACAAACTCTCCTATGAGGGTTCAGTAGAAGGAAAGGGTCCCTAAGCAACTCCCTGTAATCTTTGTGATATTTGATGTCCAGCCTGTCCTACAACAGAGCTATTTTTCATCATCAGATGGATCTGTGTTGCACTTCATGGGTGTAGAGCCAGACTGGGAAGAAAAGGGAGTGTATAGTCATAGTTAGCATCAACTTTAGTTTAATTCAGCAATAAAGAACTGGCACAGCTGTTCATTGCCGGAGTGATTTGAATATGGAATTCCCATAACTCAGATTAAATTATTTTACTTTTCAAATGAAAAGGCTCCTTGTGACATACTAAAATCTCTAAACTGTTTCCTAATCTCATATATCCTAACCTTTTGTTATATATGTGGCCCTTACCACAGGTTTTATGATCTAGCAATGTATCCCACAGCATTTAATGTCAAAGAATACACAGATAATATTTGGTAGGCTTCTGTTATTACATTCCATGCTTTGTAAACCTTTTGTACAAATGAATTTAGTATAAAATGTATTTAAAAGGTAAAAAAAATCCATTCAGACAAAATAACTTTATTCAAGATATATTGTTAGAACCAGTAGTTTCTCACCAAAAGGAGGAGCCTCAAGAAATTTATTATGCCATGCTGATTTTGGAAAATGACAAGTTTTATTAGTCACATTTATACCTGGGTGTTTATTTGTCCTGAGTTAGTCAATTCATATTTCATTTTAAATGTAGGTATATCTATAACCTCAGAAATACAAATGAAGCATGATAAGAAGAAACATTGACATAAAATGATAGACATGTATTTATTCCTAGCAAAACTATTTAACGTAACAACAGTCTTTGTAGTCCCAGTTTGTGTCAGATATAAATTGATCTCCTAAAAGGCATACAACAATGCTAATTAACAAGGTAGAGAGGCCCACTATTTATTTTCCAACACAGTGTTCACAACCTGACATTTAGTGTCTGATCACCTTGCAGAAAGGGTTTAGTTTCTTCTGATCTTGTTTGCTCTCTATTGATTAGCAGGTAGAGAAGCAGAACTTCTTTGTCATTTCTCTGGAAAATGTCTGGATGGCAATGGACCATATCATAAATCAATTCTACCAGGAGAGACGCTCACAAGTAAAGTCAATATCAGAAATGAATGTGCCTGAGCAGGAGCCCAAATGAACTAATCCTGTGTTTGCTTTATATCAGAATTTCAGGCCTGCCAAATTGTGCTTAATAATGTGAAAGTGTGAATGAGTTTGTTATCTTGAACACACATATTTAATTGTATTTGGTATATAAAAGGCATATGAATAAAAAAGATGCTTTCCAAGCAACAACAAATAGTCCTAGAATTTTAGTTACAATTCAAGAAGAATAGTATACCTGAACAGATATTCTACTAAATTAAATCTGCTTATTAAATACCCTGTGGCTTACTAATTTCTATACTATAGACTTTTTTTAAATTTAGCACCTATTCTGAATGTTCTCCAATTTGATATTTAGAAGTTCCTATTTTAATTATTACTAATTATACATATATATATATAATATATATATATAAAATTATAAATGACTACTGAATTTCAGAAGTATCATAGAAGAAAAATGACAAGATCAGCCTCTCAGGGTAAATTTTGACCATAATCACTTTAATGATTAAAGGAAACATGAGTTTAATTATGGAATTACACAAAGCTCTAACAAGAATATAGAGGATATTTAGTAGCAATATAAAGAAAGTTTGTGTCCATTTTAATGTGATTTTCCTAGAAAAATGGTTTATTCTTTGACATAATTAAATAGATGGTCAGCAATCCATGCTTGTCTTCAATAATGTGTAATGCAAGGACACAGCATTTTATGTAATTGAAAAGCATCCCACTAAAACCTAGAATGATTGGCTTGAGCTTGTGAGAGCTAATGGTGACATTTAAAATAGAAAGGTTTAATATATTCCTAGTATAGTGGTATTTTATTTGTACTGAAATGTGATTTTATTTGTATGTTAATAAAGTTGCCTAGGGGTCAGAGCTATTAGCAAGCCATAGCGAAAGCTGGTTGTGGTGGTGCACACCGTTAGGATTTGCTGAAGGAGGCTCATGCCTTTAATCCCAGCACTTGGTAGGCAGAACTAGGTAGAGCTCTGTGTGTTCAAGGATACAGCCAGCATTGGAGACACACGCCTTTAATCTCAATATCAACCATAGAAGACCTGGAGTGACCACAGACAGGCAGTGAGGAGACGGTCATGTGGTTGGGTTTATAACCAATGAGAAGGCCGAACAGGAAGTCTTTATAAGACAAACACACAGGAAGTAGCTCCCTTTTTGGAGAGGTCTCCTGGCTGAAGAGGCTAGCTGAAGCAGGCGGGTAAGGCTCTTAGCTCTGACCTCTTGGGCTTTTATCTTTACATTGGCTCTGTAATATTTAATAAGATGATTGGTTACATCTACATCCTAGTGTGATTCTGTCCTTCCTGCTCCTAATGCTTTTGTTTCCATATTCCAGTTAGTTCTCTATTCTGATTTTATTGTTCTAATAATCATTGCAGCTATTTTCACTATATGCACATATTCTTGATTGTTTACTGAAGAAAAAGTAAATTTTCCAATGTGCTATGACAGAAACGTATAAATATGGTTACAAGTTAAATTGGAGAAGAAAATATTGTAAAACTCATAGTCATCTTCAAATGTCATTCACTTTTAAGAATTTTAAACACAAATGATATGAAAAGAAGCTGTCCTAACATGGGCAGGCTATAAGTAATTTTGTAAATACGTTTTACATACTTTTGTGTGTTACAAAGTTGAAAGTGAATGCATATTTCCAAAGCTTTTTTCTTCTAATAATTATTGCATGGAATATAAGTTAATATAGAAATAGAATGTATATATAAAGCTGCTCACTGCATCAGCAGTTCAAATTACTTAAAGTTACAGTTACTTCTGCTAAGAAAAATCAATAAAATATTCTAGATCACTTCAATGTTATCTAGCTATTGACATTATACATATATTTGTTGATTATTAAATACATCTAAAATTAATGCATTTAAATAGCAATAAAACAATTAGTAAAGAGTAAAATTGATGTTTTATTAACAATACCCAGGAAATGGAAATAACCTTGATGTTCATTAATTGATGAATAAATAATGAAAATATGATCCATTTATACAATGGGATATTGTTCAGTTGTAATGAAAAGTTAAATTATGAAATTTACAGTTAAATGGATGGAGCAGGAATCATTCTGAATGATGTAACTCATACTGAGAAAAACAATTGCCATGTTCTTTGTTATATGTAGACTCTAGTTCTGAATATTTAGATAACTGCATTTAAATTGGAATATTCAATTTACGTAATGGAATACTACTGCAACTCTTAATGAATTTGAAATTATAACATTTTTAGGTAAACAGGTGGAGCTAAAACCAATCATTCAATCATTCTGAATAAGGTAACTCTTATGCCAACCCACCAAAAAATGTGTATGTGCATATTTGCTCTTATATGTGGGTATTTCCAAGTTTCAATATTGGCATTACAATCCTAATAACCACAGGTGTTAGGTACCCAAAATGGAACCATGAGGAAGGGATTACCTAGGGAAGGGAAATAGAATATGGAATATGCTGTTACGGAGAAATAAAGGGAAAACTAGGGCATGAGGATTTAATAGGGAGGGAGACAGGAGAGAAGGCGAAAGGAGCGAATCTAAGGAGCGAAAATTAAGAATACAGGTCATTTGAAAAAAAACTTACAAAACCCACAACTGTAGAATCTTCCTAAAAAACGTGCACATAAGAAAGGAATTTAAACGAACTCACATATTATGGGGAAACATAGCCTAGACATCTTTTGCTGCCAAGTAAAACTTCCAGTGACAGGAATGGGTTAAATCTTGTTGAATTGTTGGTCAAAGTAGTCCCATGGTCTTCACTCCAGAAACAACGCAGAATCTGTTAAAACTGTTTGTTGTTCTCCATAATCTGTTGGGAAGGTCCTGTTGCTGAGAACAATACTCACTAATGTCATCGAATATGGAGAAACTGATCTGGTGTGCAACTAGAACATTTGCTCCTGCTTACTATTGTATATGCTTCTGAAAATTACTCTGCACACTACCAAAGGAGAAAGGTAATTACCAATATCACCTAGCTTCAGATTCTGTGACCCTCAACGGCAATCTTCCTGTAAGACACTACTGCAATAGTGCCACAAATGTTATGGGAGTAACAAACCTTTTTTAATTGAAATTAAGGCCCACTTTGTGGGATGGAACCTATATATGATATTACTAAATTGGCCCAAACCCTAATACTAGATAGGTCATGGGCGTAGGGAAAAACGTACTACTACTGTCCTGCTATGGATTATTGAAACAAAATGATTCCTAATGGTATATTTCTATGCCAATACCTATGTGCATTTGCTCAAACCTTGTAAAAGAAGCTTCTTCTTGAAACAGATGAGAACTCATACAGAAACCCATAACTAGACAATCTATAGAGCATGGGAGGCTTTGGAGAACTAGTCCTAAATGGGATGGCTTCATCCACCCCCAGATTACACTTCAAAGTGAAGGTAGGGTCAATCTGAAAGGAGTTGAAGATGGGCAAAATTAAGATCAAAATGTATTACATGAAATTAATTACAGGTGATTTGAGGTGAAAAGATGAATAATGGAAGAATAAGCATCAAATATGGTGGGAGATTGCAGGGCAGATTAGAGGACGGAGTATGAGGTGGGATAACATGAAGACATCTGAACAAGTTATATGGAAATTTATCACTGTAGAAACTTCCTAAAATATATACAAATACATACATATATACAGACAGACAGACAGGTAGATGATAGATAGATAGATACATAGATACATAGATACATAGATACATAGATAGATAGATAGATAGATAGATAGATAGATAGATAGATAGATAGATGATAGATTAAATGGTGCCATAATGCCAAATGCTGAAGCACAGGCAGGATAAAAAATATTTTTATATCACAGACAGAACAAGTTTCTAGATTCCACACAAACAGAGCATAGCTAATGCTAAATGAGTACTAAAAAGCACACTTTACATATATTTGGAAACTTGCCACGTATCTTTGATGAACACAGAGGGGAATACACTATGTTCTACAACCAGCAGAAACACTAGAAGGAATCTACTTGCACCTGTCACAGGGCTGGACTTGATGTTTCACTCACACTCAACCACAGGTCAAACCGACGGGGTACCTACTAGTAACGCCACTGCAAGGAGAGGAAGAGCGCCCAGGAATCAACACGTTTGCATTTTGGCCAAAGTTATGGTGTGGTAAGAAAAAAGGAAGAAGAAGTGATGCACATATTTAATCCCAGCACTTTCGATGCAGAGGCAGATGAATTTCTGCCAGGTCAAAGCCAATCTGGTCTTGACAAGAAGTTCTATCCAGCGGGGATACTTAGTGAGCCATTCTACCAAAGAAGAAAAAGGGAATTGCCTCAATATCAGTAGACAACTAACCAACAGAGTCAATTAAATCCAGAGATGAAATAGGAGAAATTTATTTTGTTTTTGTGTGTTCAAGAATATTTGGAACTTCAAAGGGATGAAAATAAACTCATCAGCAATTAGAAGCTTATTATACTGTTTTATATACTAATTAAAACAGTATTTCATATCATTCAAATATTTGTTGTTTGCATGATTATTTGAATTTTTGTATTAAATTTATTTTATATTAAAAGAATTTCAAGGACAAAATTAATTTTTGCCTAATATATAAAAAACACGAATAATTTTAAAACTGTTAAATTATGCATTGTAAATTGAACACTGATTCTGTTTACAATATCAACTACTTTGGTAGTTAAAAGAAGCTAACTAAAAGGAATAAGAATTTCTCCTTTTTGATATTTTCTTTCATTAATATTTGTAAAATAACACAAGTATTAGTTTCTTACTATTGTATAAGAAATAATTCAATTGACAACTTTCAAATGATTGTAAATTCACTAAAATGAAAATTGTGAAACTCAATAAAGTGCACTACTCTAGAGCTAGATGAAAGACATGCACTACCACTGCCCTGTGACAAAACTCTTAGGTATAAATGAATCATTAATTTAAATAATGTTTAAATCACTACTACGAAATATATTTGTTTTTAAGATTTCCTATATCACAAATATATGAGAAAACTATGATTAGCCTTTACTTCAAAATGTATATGCCATGAGTACTGTGTTAAAATATAATGAGAAATAATCTTAAATGCCCATATTGAACCACTTTCAAAATGATCACATCACCAGAGAACATCTTTGCAGCCAAAGCTGCTTGGGAAGAAACAAAGAAAACCTTTAGGGACTTGAGGAGTTTGAAGCCTAGCTCATCCCTAGCATAGATATCTAAGTATAGAATTAGCGCCTGCAGCAAGCTGCACCAACTCCACTATATGACTCCAGGTAGGGCTTCAGTTACTTTCTCTATGACTAGATGTATTTAAACACACTTATAAAAATGTGGCAGTCTCTTTTAGTCTCTTCTTTTTTTTAATCTAAAATATGTCAAAAAATCAGAATGAGCACATGCACATTAGAATATGCTTTGTTTTTCATTTTTAAAAAAATTTTAACACTAGCAATAAAGCAACCAACCTGTTTGACAGCAAAATAAGCTCAGGAAAAATAAACAGAAATGTATTTTAGAATTATTTTGACTCTCATAAAAACATAAGCTAATGATCAATCTTTATTTATACACTTAGAAATAATTATTGTATGAATATAGTTCCTCTGATCAAAATCATGTTATTTGTTAATATAACTGTTTTGAAAACTTCAGAAACACACTCATATTATGCCTCAAATACAGACTGACTGTTAGGAAGGTGTAGCATGGAGTTATTTTAAAGATATTTCTGTTGATTTTGCTTGAAGATTGGACCATTACTTTCACCATGCATTTCAACATTCTACCACTGTCCTAAAATTTTCTGGCATTCATTTGTCACACTGACAGAAACCAGTTTAAAATTTAAATCCATATCCCTCCTGAATCCTGTAAAAGAGTTTGTAGGGCAGAGCATGTGCAGTGACTGATGATTCTCCTGTCAGGTGCCAGTAGAGGCAGCAGAATTGCTCAACAAGTACTTTAACAAGATAAACAGTGGAGCAGATTACAGAAAAACAAATGGCTTATCACACGGAGGCCTCCATCGCATTCTTCATATTTGCCCCCAAATGTCATTTCCACAAATAGAGCATTTCACAAGTAGAAAATGAGCCTAAGAATAGATTCTTATTTAATTCTCTCCTAACCCATCTAGTTTAATATTTTAAAGAAAGAACACACAATAGAAAAAGGAAAAACAAATGATTCCTAAAAGTACTGTTTAATATAGACAAACAGATTGCCAATGTTAAATATGTAGATCCATTGAATTTAGTTTTTTGTCAACTTTACTTATGAGATTTGTTCATCATTATGACTCCATTCTTTATATTTATTTGAAGTTTTAACATTCAAACTATTTCCTATTATGATTTCTATAAACAAGGGTGTCTGGCTATGGGAGCTATGAAAAATTACTGCATATGCTTGTCCCAGCATAAGCAATAATTAAGAGCATGGACTTTTAAATTACTTCTATTTTCTCTGATTTCTCATTAATTTGCATCAGCAATTTCAAAAGTATGAGAATAAAAGCCAACTGTATTTTTTGATAACCCAACCACTCCAGATAAAAGGAGTTCCTATGCTCATCTTCTCTTCACAGCAGAACAATGGAGAGACAGTTTCAGTTATGGTCTTTACTCATTTTACATAGTTTAAGCAGACTATTGTTTAAGAGAACAAGTTTAATGATTTGAGCAGCTCTAGTATGCAATAACATCTATGAAATTTAAACCTACAATGTAGTATTTATGTGTTTTGCTTGATTCTGTTTATCTATTTAATAAGACATGGCCACCATGCAAGAAATCAAGGACCTGTTTTCCTGAGATTTCTAAAAGCTTCAGATACAATATTCAGAAATACACTATGACATACTAACAGCAGAGTTTGAAAGATATATTAATAAATTAGTGTGGGAGTTTTAACTCTAGTACAATACACTAGAAAACTGTAAATCTGAAATTATGTTTGCTCTTCAGTTTTAATTTATTGTTCATATTGTCTAGGACAATATAAAAACTTTGAGCATTAAGGATCATGATTCCCATGGAATTTTCTTAGAAGAAGGTGAATCTGTAAATGTCTATGTTCATATCATATTATAACCCATGTATTACAGAAAAGAAAAAATACAGAAAATTATTTCTCTAGGCATTTTGGAAGAAATAAAGCTTAAAAATTTCAATTCATCATTAATATTTGAATCACATTTTCTATTCACCCTTAACATACATTAAAATTCCATGCTATAAAAGTCATTAAAGCTACATAGGAAAAAGCCTGATTCAATGAACAGGAATACACGGATGAATCGCTGAGTTAACCGGGAGGGAGTGGAGTTGAACTACGTGAATTTGATTACTAAGACGGAAAGAGACCTGTTCTGGAACATGTACTTAGACACACTCAGAACATCTTACAAAGATTTCAAAAGCCAAATGGCCGTGAAGCTTTGCTGTCACCTTTGACATTTGTGTTCTTAAAACAATTGCACAGCTAAAAATATGTGAAAACTTCATGAGGAAATTGTGCCACACTGTCTATAACATTTAGGGACATGAGAAAAAAATAGCTTCATTGAGTGGATAAGACCAGTATAAACTAATAGTTCTAATAAAAAAAAACATGAATGTGATTGAATTTGCCATGGATATGATCAGTTCAGATCTGTGTGCTCACTGAGACACTTCAGAGAATTTTAGAAATCTAGTTGATAGCCAATATAATATTTGTCTTAATTATTGTTCTGTTGCTGTAAATAGACACCACCACCAAGGCAACTTATGGAAGAAAGTGTTTAATTGGTGCTTGCTTAACAGTTTCAGAGTTAGTCCACAGTAATTATGGCAGAGATCATGACATCAAATAAACAGGCACTATTATTGGAGCAGCAGCTAAAAGCTTACATCTTGTATGCAAGTTGGAGACAGAGACAGAAACACTAGACTGGCCTAGGATTTTGAATTCTCACCCTGCCCACATTAACAAACCCTCTCCAACAATCTCACACTTCCTAATCCTTCCCAGAAAAGTTCCAACAGCTGGGCACCAAGCATTCAAATACACTAGCCTATAGAGGCCATTTTCATTCAAAGTACCACAGTGTACATACCCTTGCTCAACAATTTTGATAATTTCCATTGACAGGGAAAAATCACTCTGACTCTGAGACAAACACATACAGACTGGCATATCAGGACTGGTGGAGGTGATGATTTCAGAAAGAAAAGCCATTCATCAGTGAAAGAATTCAGCATCAACCATGACTGCAAGCAAGGGAACTAAGATGTTTGAAATGACTCAACTTATATATTTGTTATTTCCTTCACATTTACTTTCTCCCATATCATATTATTACAATATTTAAAGTTTCCTTACATATGGAGATTTTTAATAAGAGAGTACAAAATTTATTTGAAGATTTTTTTGATCTATCAAGAAATCAATTAAAAGTGCCAATATATTTTTTATTGAACATTTTATTGAAGGGGTGTATCACACTTTGCTTAATCATTTCCTTCTACTGAAGTTTTTGTTTAAAATAGATCCTTCTATTATACACTAAATCCTCAACACAGTTTCCCCTCCCTTTACTCCTCTATGCTCCCATACGCACACATCTCCCTCTTCCTCCAGATCTACTCCCCCTTAGGAAAGGAGCAGGCCTCCAAGAGACAATGTCCAAACATACCAAAGAATTTTTTACCAGCTGACTGAGATGACTAGGAAATTGAAGGCTATTAATTTAAAGAAAATATTTGAAAGAGAATGTTTTATATCTTAATCTCATTATTACCTAACATCTCCTAAAGTATAGTGTGTGGGTATCAGTATACACCAGATTATGATTTTTTTTTATTTCTGCAGGGTTAAGGATTTCAGAGCATAGGACTCTGGTATCTATGCTTCACATTGATGGCATGTCAACCATACCACGGATGTGAGAGATTGTAATATGTTCTATAAGATAGGCAAAGAATTCTACATATACCCATTTACTATTTTCTAACAGTAATGAGCATCATGACATCTACAGAAAACAAAAGAAAAAATAGAAATCTCATATGGCCTCCAAAGGGACAATGGTCTAATACAGCAGCAGCCCAGATTTTTTAATTCCAGAATCTCTTTATTCT
>CABHPR010156959.1:59419-78613 GCA_902168415.1 Peromyscus melanophrys | reverse complement strand
AGCCAGATATTGGGGTAAATTCTGAAAGATCAGAGAGACAAAGGAACAAGACACATCTACCCCTTACCTCACCAACTCCTCAGCCTGAAAAGGTGCCGAGATCCTGTCTCCACCCACCTTATATTCCTCTCTCTGCCCAGCCATGTCACTTCCTGTCTCCTCCTCCGTAGTGCTGGTATTAAAGGTATGTGCCACCAGTGCCTGGCCTCTATGGTTAACTAGTTGCTGGCTCCACACTCTAATCTCCAGGCAAGCTTTGTGTTAGAGCACAAACAAAATATCACCAGAGTTGATGACTTTTCTCCTCTACTAACATGTGTAGTCCCTTCCAGCACTATGAAAGCTAATCAATGGGGATATAGTTTCTAAATGGGTAAAAGCTTGATTTCTCTGTGTCCTGTGACTCAGGTATATGATATCTTCAGTAGTTGGGTCTTATCATTAAGTTCTGGAGAATAACCAAAAGCAGTGGCAATAGTCTATAATGTTTCCTGGGTTTGGAGGTCTTGGGACTCTACTGCTAAACTCAAAAAGAGGTAACCCATACTTTGCACTGGGCTTTTCCATTTAGTAGTCTATGGTATCTGGGGAAGATTGGGTATCCCATTATAGGGTAACTACATTTAAATCTCTTTATAAAGTTATCTGTATTTTAAGAAGCATCCACAGTAAGCAGCTTTCATATGACATTTTTAAGACCATTAATATTAGTTTTCCCACCTCATATTCCCTCCACTACCTTGCTCTACCATGCCCCAATCCTTGAACCCTTCCTCTTCCATTATTCCTCCTTCATACTACCTGCAGCCTATCCCCTTTTCTTGAAGCTCTCATGGCCCTTACTTATTTCATGACTTTATAGGTACTCTAATTTAAGCACAAAAATCTATAGATTATAAAACCTCAAGGGGTCAGCCCATAGCACATATACATATAAGGTGTCCTAAATAGACTGTGGTGTGTGTGTGTGTGTGTGTGTGTGTGTGTGTGTGTGTGTGTGTAATAATAACAATTTTAAAAAAGAGATCATAACTTTGAGATAGAGTGGTAAGAGTGAGGAAGAGTTGGAGGGGCAAGAGGGAGGGGTGGGAAATATGTAAATACAGTACTAAGGTATAAAATCTTCAAAAAGTTTAATGACCAACAAAACCATGCACATCTAAAGATTGAAAGCTACTGTCCACATATAAGAAAGAACACACAGCATTTGTCTTTCTGTGTTTGAGCTGCCTCACTCAGAATGAGTCATTTCCAGCTCCATTCACTTATCTGTGAATTTCACAATTTTCTTTATAGCTGAATGTCCCATTGTGCATATGTGCCAATTTTTCATTATCCATTTGTCAGTTGATAGACATCTTGGTTGTTTTCATTTCCTGGCTTTGTAAATAGTGCAGCAGTGAGCACAGATGAGCAAGTACCTCTGTAGCAGGACGTAGAATATTTTGGGGAATATGTCAGGGGTAGTATTGCTCAATCATGTAATGGATCTACTTGTAACTTTTTGAGAAACTTCTACATTAAACAGTTATATAGTTTGTAAATTTTTCAATTTAATGTAGTGTTACAATAAATATACACAAAACATAAGTCAAATATAACAACAGTAAAATATGTACATAAACTAACATAAAAGAATTAGAAAAATAACTAAGAATATGTGTGAAAAGGTGAAAGAAGCCATAGAAACAGAAGGAAGGAATGCAGAAAAGAGGGAAGGAAGGGAGAAGAGAAAGGGAGACAGGAAAATGAACTTAGTAAGAAGCCCATTACAGTTAGAATTATTATCCCCAATGATTACTATGTATTGTTATTTATTTAGACAACCAGACAATCATTTTCTAGGTGTTTATTTATGACCCGTTCTTCAGTAAATGTCTCACTAATACAAAATGAATATTCTATTCTATGTTACATTCCTTCAAAAATTCATTTACTAAGAAACTATATGCAAACATTATCAAAGCTATTCTGAAAATAAGGGTCCACAGCAGAAATAGTTATTATTTTCCTCTCTAGGACACACACACACACACACACACACACACACACACACACATACCTACATACAAATGCCCCCCCCCACACACACACACAAGCAATCACCAATGTGATAATAAATAGATTTCCCTGAAGAAGTGTGTTTAGGATTTGGGTATCCAATCTTACCAGTAGTCTATCAATGAATCCCACTAAGACCTAAGCACTTTTTATCTCAGCTGTCAAAAAGGCACATAGGAGTCCCTTCCCTGACACGACTCTCTTCAGGGCTGACTCTCTCCTGAAGAACATCTATAGCCTGTCACTCTTTAAGCCCCACAAAACACTGGTCACAGTCTTCCATACAATCCATGGAAACCCAAATGAACTTTTGGCTGGATATTGAGGGGAGAGCAGCATTGTTGAGGTTTCCTGTGCTGGATTTCCTTTGCTGGTCAGTGTTTGGGGTAGGTGATCTGAACTGCTCAGATGGCACTTTCTGAGATTCTCTCCTAGTCACCACCTGCCTGCAACCCTTCATCTTACCATCTATCTCTTGTGCAATCTGACCTAAGGCTTCTAACTGCTTCTCTGTATCTTGGGGTAATTAACTGTTGGAGAGTGAGTCACGATGAGAGTGTTTGATTTCTTACATAACACATACATGTTTACTCTGCAATTAACTCCATGCTTAAGCCATTCCTCTCACAGAGATCAGCAATCCTGATTATATCTTCTTGTTTAATTAGTGTGATGTTTGGCATACATTAAAAAGGAATCGGCACAGTCATTACTTTAGGCTTCCTCATTGATGTTTGGTAAGGCACAAATACTCTGGGGCAATAACGTAATTGCAGGAAACTCTAATCATAATATTTTACTTGACTTCTTTTCATTGTTTCATTTCAGAAGTTGCCTCCTTCACTAGCAGATGCAGCTTCAGGAAACTGGACAAAAAGATTTGACTCACCGAACCAAAGACTGGGGGAGGTGGGGACGAAGAACACAAAATGCAAAGAGATATCAGGTCTCTTAGCTATCATCCCACAGAGTACAAAAAATGTTACTAAAAAAAAAATCTTTTAAAGCAATATGTTTAGTTTAAATGTTTCAGGACTTGCTACATGTAGATATCAAAATGAATTCCTTTTAGAAATTACGCTTTACAAATAAAAAAAACATTTTCAGATAAGACTTTTTAACACATTTACGTAGCAATCTAAGATGATGTTACGACTGGAAAGCACCAATCTACAATTCTGCTGCAGGCCAATCAAAACCCGATTTTTTGCTGTGTTGTCATCCATCTAAGCCTTTCTGTGACATCTTAGCTGTATTCACTTTCTTGTTCTTTTGGAAGCACTTGTTTGCCCTGTGTTCCTGCCATGTGCTCTCTCTGAATCTTTTCGTTTTACAGAAATAGCTGGTGGAGGAGGGTCCCTAAGGTTTTATATTGCAGACTCCTGTGGAACAGAGGAATAGCTTAGGAGAAGTAGGCACACACACACACACACACACACACACACACACACACACACACGTGCGTGAAGACGCTGAAGGCCAATAAATTATGACCACCATGGCAGCCGGAGTCATTTAAGGACTTTAGTTTCTGATGATAAAGCACTAGCTTATTGCATGCTGACAACAGCAAACCCCCTGTGGCCCTCAGCTTCTGTCTTTCCTATTTGTAACCTAGTAAGCCACATAGAATTTAACAGTGCCGTGAAGTATCTTTCTAAGCAGATTTTAAGAAAAGACAGGGAATGAAGCTAGTAGGGGCTTCCATCTTGTTGGTGATGAAATTGTTTCTTACATCTATGGTTCCTACATCTCTCTGCTGTAGAAAGAACAGACACAGGATAAACACACTGTCACTTTCTGTCTTTCTCTTTGTTATGAGAGAGGAAAAAGAAGCTGAGCTCTGAACTGAATATAGAGAATGGGATTCTACATTTAGTTTGCAATTTTAGAATGTGTAGATAGATAGATAGATAGATAGATAGATAGATAGATAGATAGATATAGATATAGATATAGATATATAGATATTTATTTTGTGTGTGTGTGTGTTGGTGTTTCAAACTTACTTTGCTTGAGAAAAGAAACATCAGGTCTGTGATATAAAGAAAATATAATTTTAGAGACTCATTTTTAGGTCTGTGGATAAAACTCTTTGACATAGTGCTTATCTAGTAGACACAAGGCCCTGGGTTCAAAAGCAAATGATTTTAGCTTAAATTCGGGCTTTAGTCATGGAGAGGTGACCCAGTGA
Organism: Peromyscus melanophrys; assembly: GCA_902168415.1. NCBI lineage: Eukaryota > Metazoa > Chordata > Mammalia > Rodentia > Cricetidae > Peromyscus > Peromyscus melanophrys. The sequence goes on along the minus strand of CABHPR010156959.1, from coordinate 74,358 downwards.
ATAAGAGCACTTTTGCATGAACATGAGGACCTGAGTTAGATTCCTCAGACCCCACGCAAAAAGCTGGTCGTGGCTGTACACTCACTCGCAATCCAGTGCAGTGAGCGTCAGGGGCAATGAATTATGCCAAATAGCAAAGCTAAAAAGTAAAAAGGTTGATATGAGACTAGAGAAATATAGCTTTCTTAGGTTGCTACGCACCTTCTTAATATTGGATAAGACGTGTGAAATGTTATACAAAAGTAATTGTTAACGAAAAAGCTTCCTTGGAATTTCCCTAGCACCAGGTTTCTCCCTAACCCCATAATGGCTCCCTCTATCAAGATATCTCTTTCCTTGCTCTCCCTCTCTGTCTGCTGACCTAACCAGAGCTAATTCGAGCTCACTGACTCTGGACTGATAGCTGGGGAGCCTGCATGGGGCCGAACTAGGCCCTCTGAATGTGGGTGACAGTTGTATGGCTTGGGCAGTTTGTGGGACCACTGGCAGTTGGAGCAGGATTTATCCCCAGTGCATGAACTGGCTTTTTGGAGCCCATTCCCTATGGAGGGATACCTTGCTCAGCTTTGATACAGTGGGGAGGGGCTTGGTCCTGCCTCAAATTGATATGCCAGACTTTGTTGACTCCCCATGGGAGGCCTTATCTGTCTGAGGAGTGGATGGGGGTGGGGTGGGGGGATGGTGGGGGGTGGGCAGGAGGAGGGGGAACAGTGCTTGGTATGTAAAATGGAAAAAAAACTTTTAAATAAAAAAAGAAAAAGCTTCATGATACAAATTGTAGGATTTGTAGGCTATTTTTCACATGATCTAGCTCCAGTTTCAGTGACAAGACTACATCTCAAGGAAATAAGGCAGGGAGTTATAAAGCAGGACACACTCATGTGCATTAACCACATTTATGTGACACACATACACAAACATATACACATACACAAGTAACATACACAGTACACAATACATAACATGTACACAAACTTACACAACATACACACAAACACATATACATACACACAGAAATATATGGCTCTGTTTCATGTATGTATAATATTTTTCAATTGATTATTCTTGCTTCTCAATTACAGGATAACCAATCTGGCAACATAATGAAATAAACATATTTGTGGGCAATTGATCTGCAACTCTTAAGATCATTATTGTTAGGTTTTGGAGGTTATCAAAACCAGTAAACTGTGTATATAGTGTTCAATATAAATCAGGTATCTAGCAAAATGAACACACACACCGTTCAAATACCTGTTTCAAATTAGAGCATGGGTGACTATAAGACTTAAAAACTAATTTTAATATAGACTTGTAAAAAAGATTTTCCTTTTAATAAGAGTCTAATGCTCTAAAATATAGCAACAGCATAAGAGTTCATTCTATATATCAGTCTTTATTAGGTATTATGTAAAACATGATTAAAGGACCATAAGAAAGTCCATCTACAAACCCTCCTTTGTATTATGATATATTTTGCTTTAGTGATCATTTGATACCATCTTTCATACATTTTTATATATATTCTATGTTATTAAAATATGCATAGCTACAAACACACATTTTTTTACGTTTTCTCATATTAGCATTTTAAAGTTAGTTTTTAGCTTTACCATTGGCATTCAGAAGAGCAAAGTGAGAATCAATATCACATGTATGGATATTTTATGTGTTTGCATAAAATACAGTACTCATTAATCTAAGTTAATCCTTTATTAAAGTGATGGAATACTCTTATAAAAATATTTCAAACACCAGGATATTTCTAGTTCTTAAAGGAGGGCCCATCAAAGAAAGAATAAAAGTGTCCATAATCAAACGGCATTGGGCTATTCTAATGAGATATGGTTTTTTTCCATTTCAAAGGGTATATTATCAATATATTCCTCAATTTTCCCTCTCTATTGGATTATTTCTCCCACATTCTGGGCTTTTTGCATTTTCTACTTTGAACAGTAACTGTTTTCTCTTTTTCTTGTCTATAGAAGAATCTCCAACACCTGCAATACAGATTAGTTAAAACTGCACAAAGCAAAGCAAATTTGTTTGCAAACAGATATCTACAGACAGAAACAAGTACTTTTTGGTTTCATTTTTGTTTTTGTTTTTAAATCTTCATCAAAATCTCCATTAAATATCTCTAAGCTAAACCGTGCTAAGACTGGATAAGCCATCACATAAAGACTTCTCCAAATCTTTTGTCCACAAGTATTTAATTGGCTCTGGTATATGTTAAGCTTTTCTCCAAAGACCCATGCTCTTTAAAGCAAACCCACCTGAGATAATTTGCATATAATCCCCCTGGGTTTGCAGGACCTGTGGGCCTATCCACACAGATCCACATTAATTAAAGTTGAGCAAATAAGTAAAACTGCCTTTGAATTTCAACACATACCGATTTATCTTCTTCCTTCTCCAGGAAACAGCAAACCAATATATCACCAAGAACACTATATTAGTTCTATAGTCTTTAATGAAAACCACTCAGAATGTAGGAAGATGAGACATGACTTACAAGATTCAATAAGAGTCAACAATATAACCTGACCTGAGGGGCAGAAGCAAATAAAAGTGCTAAAGCCACATGCTTTAGAAAATGATTTACAGTTATGAAATTAAAAGTTTAGGAAGGATGGCAAAACAAAACATAGATGAGTCTATTCTCTGTTCTCGACAAGAAATGAGGCAGAGTCAGTTTTTAAAAGATATCAAGCCACATGTCCAAGTTCGACAAACTTTAAAAGGGATATGTTTCTAATTCCTTAGGTAGAAATAGAACTCTCACTTTGCTACATCACAGTAGAATTGCTGAAAAACAAAGATTAAATGAAACCCTTAAAAAGGACCAAGTAGCATGGGATGAGGTTATTGCTATTGAGTATAAATGATGCTACTCAGAAATAATTTCTCAACAACAAAGAAAGAAAATGAAATGTAAATTAAAGCAGCATGGTATCTTCAAAGTAATTATTAAATAATTCACATTACAGAGGAGTGATATATCAATTGAAAACATCCATGATGGAAAAAAAAAAAGGTTTGGAGGCAAAAGGTTACTACTGTAGTTTTCGTCTCAAGTTTTTAAGATGTGGTCATCAGTGATATGATTTGAAAGTGACAGACACTTTCAAAATTAGGCCCTTCCTAAGACCCACTTACCAAGAGGGAAATCATGCCTAGTACTGGAGATATGGCCAACTACCCAGGGCTAGTGAATTCCTGTATCTTAGAAGAGAATCTACAACTACCACTTTACTAAACCAGAATAAATACTTAACTACATTCTTAATATGTGTGCCTATATCCATAGATAAGTATAGTCCCCACACCTCATTAAGCAAATGTCTCTTTGTAACAGATGGAGCCCATTACAGAGAACCACAACCAATCAAAATGTAGCGTCGTGAAGTCCAGTACCGACAGAAACATCTACAAAACACTCTTGCACCTAAGGCTCAAAGAACATTGTGGAAGAGGGGTAGAAAGATTGTAAAAGCCAGAAAACCAGACTGTTGGCTGTGGTATTGGATCTCCTAGTGATGTCACCAGTTACATCCATAAAGTCTTAACAACATGACTGCCAAATAACAACAATAACATGCTACAGTAGATGGAGGGAGGTGATGAGGCCTCAGCCCTACACAAAGAATTGAAGGAAGCTAAGAAATGCTAAGAGTGAAAGAAACAGTCTTCACCAGAGAAGAGCATACCAATTGGTTATCCAAAACAAAATGGAGGATTGAGAATGGGAACATGAAGGAATGGGATCATAGAGCTGGGGCAGTGACAGATAGGGAGAGCAATGAAAAAGGTATCTTAATAGAGGGAGCCATTATGGGGATAGGGAGAAATCTGGTGCTAGGGAAATTCCCAGGTATCCACAAGGATGACCCCAGCTAAGACTCCGAGCAATAGTGGAGAGGGTGCCTGAACTGGCCTTGTCCTGCAATCAGATTGGTGACTACTCTAATTATGATCATAGAGCCTTCATCCAGTAACTGATGGAAGCAGATGCAGAGATCCACAGCCAAGCACTTGGCTGAGCTCCTGGAGTCCAGTTAAAGAAAGAGAGGAGGGATTATATGAGCAAGGGGAGGTCAAGATCATGATGAGGAAACCCACAGAGACAGCTGACTGGAGCTAGTAAGAACACAAGGACTCTGGACTGACAGCTGGGGAGCCTGCATGGGACCGAACTAGGCCTTCTGAATGTGAGTGGCAGTTGTGTGGCTTTGTCTATGGGGCCCCTGGCAGTGGGAGCAGGATTTATCCTTGGTTCATGAACTGGCTTTTTGGAGCCCATTCCCTGTGGTGGAATACCTTGCTAAGCCTTGATTCAAAAAGGAAGGGCTTGGTCCTGCCTCAACTTGAAAGGCCAAGCTTTGTTGACCTCTCCATGGGAAGGCTTACCCTTTCTGAGGAATGGATGGGGGGGGGGAGAGGAGTTGGGAGAGAGCAGGAGGAGGGGAGGAAGGGAGAACTGTGGTTGGTATGTAAAATGAAAAAAAAGAAAGAAAAGAAAAAAATGGTCAACCCTGAAAACATGCATATGATTAACAGTAGGTTATTAATATTTTAATTTTAGCATACTAAGACCTGTGCTTGACTTTTGACTGACACATTTCTAAGACAGTGCGTGTGCTGAAGCTGCTAAAGTTGTATCAACAATAGGAAACTAAAGCAGGAAGTTGCAGCGAGGTAATGTTTGAAAGCTTTAGTAGCATAACAAATAAAGTAGATGCAGAAAAAGTTATTTGATAAGTCTTTATTTGTTCACGACTAAAAACACTAAAAAATGAGAAATAAAAATAAGTTATAAATGTTGCAAAGCTTGTCAAAAAAGACATACCTTTACTGTTGCCAAGGTTGTTTCCAAAATTTTCCCTACCGCTGATAAAGCATAATCCTTTACCTGAATGACTATAAAATGATGACTATCCCTGTGTTAGTAGTGGGTTTTGCATTTACATACATGCACAAAAAGTGTTGTGACAATATCCCTTCCCTGTTACTGTCTCTTATCCTTCTTATGATTACTGACTGCCATCTCTCCCACTAGTCACCTTCCTACCCCCATGCCTTTGTTTTTTTTTTTATTTTTTTTATTTATTTTTTTTATTTTTTGGGAAGTCCTTGTGCATGTAGGAGAAACTGTGTGTTACTGTTTGTGACAAACATGTCATATCTCAAAGACAACATTTCCTGCATTCTCTGCATTCTCAGGCTCACCTATTCTTCTCCACAACTCTCCACTTTGTGCTCCCTGGGTCTTGGACATAGGTTGTGACATAGATATTATTATCATTTTTTTAAGTAAAGATAATTCTGGACAGATGACAAAACCATCAACCTAGTTTAGTAATTTCAAACTTTGCTCTATTCTCCCATTTTTTCTAAGTTGATGCTTCCACATTGTCAATTTCCTGGAGTTTATTGTTTATTCCCCTTTGAATCTTGGTAGCTTTTGAAATCCAACAGAATACAACAGAAGGATGGTGGAGCAATTCCTGGGATAGGACCCAAGAAGCCTAGCATTTTCTCACTCTCTCTCTGTTGGAAGCTGGCTTCTCCAACGTGGAAAAACAAAACCTGAATTAGTTTGTTGAAAAAGAGAATATCACCTGTGAAGCTTGGTCATATCCAGCTGACCAAATCAAGAGATAAACATCCAACCAAGTTTTTAGCATAGCCTCTTACCCCCACCACACATTTGTTAGTGTGTGGTAAACTCAATGCATGCGTATTCCATGGACTTGTTAATACTTATTTCAGAATATCAAACCGTTTCATTTGAGGATCTTTGATACTTGATTGTATTGGGCACTAACACACATGTTCAGGCACAGACAAATACACATAGGTACACATACACACACATACACACACACACACACACATATGGCCACACAAACACACACAGGGACAAACATATGCACAGGCACACACACATACATACAAACACACACACACATGTATGGCCACACAAACACACATGGGGACAAACACATACACAGGCACACACATACACATACATACACACACATATGCACAGGCCCATACACATGAAATTAAACACAAAAAAATATAACATATATGTCCTCTTGTAGGTGGTGATACAATAGTCACTGTTACAAAGTAGTTTTTCTGTACATTTTAATTAAATAGCTTAATTAATATGCTTGTAACAATGCCAATACTATGTATACCAAAATAGTAAAAAGAATAATCCTAAATGTGGAATTTTTTGATGAGTAAATTGGGGTCCATGTAACATTTGTCTATCCCAAGTACTATTAGACAGTATTTTTATTAACTTATTATAATAGGAAAATCAACCAAATAATAGCCAAATAATAGTGGGAAAACAGTCATGCTCAAAACAATTGATACAATATTTAGTATTTAATGGGAGGCTCTAACATATTTAAAACCAATCACATTTTCTGGAGTATAGAAAGAAGGATTTTGGATGTTTGCACGCATTTTCTGTCAGCTAAGGTCTGACAAATTCTGTTTCCTGGGACTGCTCACTGCCTATTGTTCTTTCCCAATCCACTACTACATTTATCTTCAAGAAAGTAGGACCCAGGAAATAAGTCCTCCTTGCCCATCCATCTTGATAACTTAATGCTTCTCTCAGCCTGCAGCCTTGCACATTAATGTTTTGAGTAAAATCTATAGGTCAATCAATCTCCTGGTTGAAGCAAAGTGCCAATCTGTCATGGACTAGACTGAACCCTCTCTTTTCTAACCACATTGTTAGACCCTGGATTTTTTTTTCAGATGGCTTTGTCTATGTGATTCATGATAGAAAGCAAACCATGTGTAAGACATGCATGTACACATATGACTCCGTAGTATTAGCATAAACTACTACTTCACAGAAGACCACATTAATGTAACTATATCTTCATTGTAAACCATGAGTCATGACATCTTTGTAATCCTCATCCTGCATAATGTCACCCACACAATAATAAAAATATTATGAAGTTTCCACACTCTAAAATGTAGATAACTGAATCAGGACATGACACTAGTGGAATTCAGGTATTTCTGGTACATGGACTGGTCTCACCCAAGGTGAGGTTGAACTGTTGACCTTGTGTACGTCCTACTTCACGCATTTGCCCTGGAGAGGCATTTGCCCTGGAGAGGCATTTGGCCTGGAGAGGCCTTTGGCCTGGAGAAGCATGTGGCTAGTTAAGCTTTTAGGCTTCTAGCAGCAGTTCAGCTGAGACCCATTCTGGATGAGGGCTCGGGGCATCCAGTCTGAGGAAACAAGACCAGCTGAGGATTCAGCGAGGTGAGGAAGCTGTGGCTTATTCTGTCTCTCTGACCTTCCAGTGTTCACACCAATAACTGGCCTCAGGTTTGATTTTATTAATAAGAACTTTTAAGATTCATGCTACAGATAACATTTCTTCTCATGACTTCGTAAGAATGATATAATGAAAACTTGTCTAATTAGAGGAGTTTTCATAGTATGATTATTTAAAATTAAATGCTGCTGCAAATATGCTCATTAACATTTGAATCAGCATTGCCACTTACAGGAACTTACTCAAACTCTGAATTCCTCGTCTTCTGCTAAATCCAAGAGAAAGATGCAAATAAATACTTGATGTTTTTCCATATATCAGATATAATACTTAGGACTTGAGAGATGTTGTACAATCAATTTAAATTTAATCCTGATCTCATTTAAATGACATAGCAAAATGTATGGAGTCTTCTTTACATGGATTCGAGCAGACACATAATAAATACTAGTTCTTATCTTCTCTGTCTTATCGAGAAGGCAGGAAAAGTTACATGTATCTGCTTTTACTGACACCTACATCAATATTTTATGGCCAAAGAAATATAAGCCACCCAACACCCAGAAGGTGACATTTGCTGCAATACTTTACCTTCACCTCCTATGGCACTTATCAGCATCACTTTGGAGGATTCCTGAGAAAAGATACCCTATCACACAAATCAAGAATCGTTGCCAAATGGCCAAAAGAGAACAGTTTAATATAAGAATTTTTTGTACTCTATCCTTGTAGTCCTGTAATTGCTCTGCTCAAAAAGGAATGAAATATCACCACCAAAGTTGATATAACTTTTGACTCCCTTACAACTTTTAGATGGATACTTAGATCTTATGGTCCAATATATTGACCTGAAATATTAAATCTGTCAAGGCACACTAACTGAACTCTACTGAATTGATATTCTCTTTTGGTTCATTCTACACAGTGCAATAGTAAACTTTATTACTGCCCCCTTTATGAAACGGCACACCCCTTAATCCTCACTCTGTATTTAATACTTTTCCTTCTTTCCTAATTTCAAGTAAAGTTTAAAACTTGTGGTATTTACCTCAAGCCACAACCAGGCATCTTTAAGGATATTTCTCAGAATTAATACTATTTGCAACATTTCTTTTAAATGACTTTGTCAGAAAACATGTTGACTTTCTATGAAAGTTGCTATTCCAAAGCCTGTCAGGACCATCCCACTTGAACAGTCCCAAGTGTAGTAACATAGTGCAATAACCCACATGTAATAAATAACATGTGGCTAGATCTCAATGTGGACTATCTGTAACCTTTCAGAAGTCAAGAAAGTCACAATGACCATCATCCTGTGACTAACAAATTCTGCACATAAGTATAAAAAGAAGCAGAGTTGTAATCTTTTCAAACACAGTAAACACAGTGATACCACATGCATAGGGATAAAACAACATGGCCAATATACAAATGTCATCAAATACCACTAAGATAATCTGTAGGCAAGTCACAAAGACTCTGAAAGTCTTATTTTACTGACCACCATAAAATAAGTACCAGCCTCCCCAAAGGGTGTGAGGCTCAAATTCTGTTAGGTGCCCAATAGTAAGACAGCTTTCTAAACACACCTATTCCAAACTTCAAATCCTTCAAAGACTATTTGTGTATCCATGCTGTGGAATTAGCTTCTCTTATAAATAACCTAATCATATTTTTCCTTGAGAGAAGGAATGACTTATTTTTATTTCTCAAACTTGACATGTGTCTCATGTATATAGATGTAGACTCATGACTATTTGACCATGACTTTCATGGTTATGAGAAAGTCAATGATATTGCATCTACCTTTATCTGTAATAAAGATTAATATTTTCAGTTCTTCTTCTGTGTCCTAATTATAAAGAAGGCAATTTTACAATTTGGAAAGGAGTAAAATGGCTTTAAAAAACTGTAGTAGCCATCTGAAGAGATGCACAGGTATAAAAGTTTCCCTCTATATCCCACACTACAGGAATCTACACGGGTTCCTTTGTCTATCTGCACTGACACTAGCTCTCAAGATTGAATCATTAAGTGTTATGATCAATGGGTCTTGTAAATGCCCAGCACTGTGGGTAAGTGCATGCACTTTGAATTTCAGCCTCGTGTTTCCTTTAGCGGTCTGTGAATATTGCCTCTGAGATCTAGTTATATTTCCCAGTATGTCACCATTTGGTGTAAGTTCAGCGAGTCATCAGCAGGTTTCAATTGCTGAGAGTGGGGTTCCAAGAACACACATGGAGAAAGATGAAGTTTCCTGTTAAGAGGTCCATGTGAGCAATAAGAAAGTCTCTTACTCTAGCTCAGGGTTACTGCCTTTGACTATCATGCAGTGGGCTAAGGAAACTTCAAGCAAAAAAACCAGAAACAAATCAATGAAACCACTCAAAAGGGTGGTTTGCTATGACTTTGGTTGAACGTGGCCAAAATGAAAGCAAAATAAATTGCTTTTTAGTGCCCAAAGGGACACTATCAGTATAATGTATAGAACACATGTATGTGTATTTGTACTAGCAGATGTACAAATGCAATGGAAAGAAATAATATTCTAGAAGACTGCAGAATAACTACCTTATTTTAAACAAATGTCAAATTTTTCCTTTCCCATCTCTCTTGGTTGAATATATAATTGCTTCTTTTTAAAATCAATTCAGATTAAATATTAAATTCAGTGTGCTAGCTACATCTATATTTGTTTTTTATTTTATTTAATCTAGTATAAGCCAATAACCATTTAAAAATACCACCCATATTCCATCTCTTAATTCAAATTTCAATATATATTGACCTTTATAAAAGAACAAATTCTATCATTATAATAATGACAATATAAAAATATGATTTTACCTTCCAAGCATTGTGAGAAATGAGGATCTATATATTCTATAGGTTCTATATGTTGCAATATGACTTCAAAACAAAAGAATACTCTGGTATTTATTAAATATTTCTTCAGCATCAAATATAGCATGAGTCTCCTACATTTATCATAACAATTAGTTTGAAGAATGAAACACTGCATTTGGTGTCTATTAACTTCAATTTCTTTATTTGTAATGTAGAGATAACCTTTTACTGATGATATGATTCTCAACATATTTAGATTAACTTCAAAAATTTTGAGAGCACAAAACTGAAAAAATAATTTTAAATGTTGCTCACATTGGGGCATGTTTTGAAGAGATACAATCTCCTACCTTTAAGCTTCTTTGCAAGAATATTACAACATCCGACTCATCGGGATTTACAAGTGAACTCAGGCAAGTGCAATCACCAATGGTTCTGCTTTAAAAAGTAAACAAATATGGATGAAAAGGCATTTAAAGCTTTTTGAATAACTGACTTTGACATTATTAACTTACATTTCAAAATTAAATGAGAAAGACTAATGTGTCTTTTCAATTATTTTAGCCAATGCTCATTTGCCTTTATAGATTTCTTTGCAATTTTTGACAAGTCAAAGAAATATCACCACTGACTTATTTCTAAGTATCATTAGCTTCTCTTCCATGACATCTCTGTTTCTCTGAAATCCCTGAAAAGTTTCAATTTCCAGAATCAACTTTCATAATACTCAAAATTTTATAAGATTTACTAATGATTATGAATGATGCAATTTATAGAGTTATTGAAATATGTGATATGAAATTTCATTAAAAATCCCATAACAAATATAAAATACCTTGGAATAAGCCCAACTACTGATGTCTGAGGGAACTAGATGCAGATATCCACGGTCAGGCCCTGGGTGGAGCTCCGGGAGTCCAATTGGCGAGAAGGAGGAGGGTTTATGTGAGCTAGAGTTGTTGGGACCAGGGATGGATGGAATACAGGGACAAGTGGCCAAACGAATGGAAACACATGAACTGTGAACCAATGGCTGAGGGGCCCTCAACTGGATCAGGCCCTCTGAATGGGTGAGACAGTTGATTGGCTTGATCTGTTTAGGAGGCATCCAGGCAGCTGGACCGGGTCCTGTGCTCAGTGCATGAATTGGCTGTTTGAAACCTGGGGCTTAGTAGAGACCCTTGGCTCAGCCTGGGAGGAGGGGACTAGACCTGCCTGGGCTGAGTCCACCAGGTTGATCTCAATCCTCGGGGGAGTCTTTGCCTTGGAGGAGATGGAAATGGGGGGTGGGCCGGGGAGAGGGGGGTGGGGTGGCAGGAGGGATAATGGGGGGATCTATGGCTGATATGTAAAGTTGAATTATATTGTAAAATAAAATAAATTCAAAAAAAAACTGATGTCAAAGGCATGTACAGTGAAAACTTCAAAATATCGAAGAGTGAAAGAGAAGAAAGTAGGAAATGGAAAGACTTTCTAGCCTGATTCAAGTGTAAAATTAATATTTTAAATGCCACCCACTTAAAAGCTATGTACGTATTCAATACAATGTCAATAATAACTATAGCTCTCCCTTTTTCAAAACTAGAATAATCCACAAATGCACTTGGAATACAAAAGACTACATAGTCAAAACATTCCTGAACAATAAAAATACTGCAGACCCATAGTAATAAAAACAGCATGGCACAGAACAGACACATAGATAAAGAGAATAGAGTAGAAGTCCCAAATGCATATTTATTCAATATGACTACCTAACTTTTGGGAAAACATTAAAACATATACAATGGACAGAAGACAGCCTCTTAAACAAATGGTGCTGGAAAAAAAAATATATGCACATGTAGGAGAACTGGACTAGATCCTTCAACTTCACCCTGCAGGAAAACCTACTCCAAATGCATCAAAGACCATAGCATGTCCTGGTACTGTAAAAGTGCTGGAAGAAAAAGCAGGGAATAGACTACAAGATATAGGCAAATGCATGGACTCTCTAAATAGGACTGTGATCATATGAAATGAGGCCATTAACTGCAAATGGGGTTTTATGAAGTTAAAATGGTTTTCTACAACAAGGAAAACTGTCAAACAAGTGAAGAAGTCCTCTACAAAAGGAGAGAAAATATTTACATGCTATACACCTAACAGAGAATTATTATCTTGAGATTACAAAAGACTGGGGGGGGGGGGATACTAAACACCAAGAAAACAAAGAACTCAATTAAAATGGGCACCAGAACTTAATAGAAAGTTCTCAAAGCTGGAAATATTAATTAATATTAATAGCTAATAAACATTTGAAATGTTCAACATAATTTGCAAGCAGAGAAATAAAAATTAAAATGATTTTAATATTATATATCATTCCAATCAGAATGGCTATTATCAAGACAGCAAATGACAGCAGACTCTGGAGAGTGGTGGGCACCCCTATTTATTGTTGATGGGAATATAGAATTATTCAGCCACTATGGAAATTAGTGTGGAGTTTTCCCACAAAACTAGAAATATCCTGCCATATGATGAGCAGAACCTATCTTGGGCATATACCCCATGGCTTCTATATCTTACTTCAGAGATGCTTACACATCCATATTCTTTCTGGCTCTATTCACAATAGCTAGGGAATAGAATTCTAGGTGTTCACTAACAGATAAATGGGTAATGAAAATGTGATAAATATACATAATGGAATTTTATTAAAGTGTAAAGAACAATGAATAAATGGATTTTGCAGACAAACAAGAAAAAAATCCTGGGTGAGGGCACCCAACCCCAAAAAGATATGTATCACATATTCTTTCTCATATATGGATCATAACTACAGATCTTTAGATATATGTGTTTAGCAGCACAACCTTTTAAACCTAGGAACTACAATACAGCCTGCCAGGCAAGACCTAGATACTGGTGTAATAGGGACATGACTGATATTAAAAATAGCCAACTTCTCACTATTTGAACCTTGCTCCAAGGATGAAATACATGCTTGGTACTTTAAACCTAACTACACTCTCAGAACAGTGAAGACTGTAGGGCACAGCTCACTACTATTGTCTAGGTAAAATAACATTGAATAAAACTGCATTCTAAGCATGTATGTGTATGTTCATAGAAAAATGCTTCTCTTGTTCATAACCAAATCAGCTTCTTTTTGCAACAAACAGTACTGAACAAAAAGAGTCAAGCTGCTCAAGATGCTGAGACTAAGGAGAGTTGAGTGCTGAAACCTAACCTTTTTTTTTTGTCTTTTCTGTTTCTGAGAATAATGCAGAGGAAGAAATGGTAGATAAAGAGACAGCTCCAAAGGCTATCTTCAAGGCATGATGTAGCCCATGCAGTCATGATCTCACAGTAGATGAGATTAAGTACCCTAGGCCAGAGTAAGAGTGGACATATCAAGAGCCAATCATGGCTCAGCTAATAGTTTATAAGGTCCTTCTTTCCACTGAACTATTAAATATTAGTGGATTCTGGGAGAAAGACAGACATTATATTCGGTTGTATACCCAATAGTACACCCTCTAGACTCCAATGGGTAGTTTCAAAGCTCAAAGTCACATGGATAGACCTGCTTAATGCCAGTGGGTCACAGAACAAAAAGGCATGTAGGTGGGAAAGGAATTTGTAGAGCATAAGGGATTACAAGGATAGGAAGGAAATAAGAGAGTAGGGAGTCAGAATAAACAGAATTTACTATATACATCTGAAACTATTAAAGAACAAATTAAAAAATATTTTTTGTAAAAGAAACTATTTAAACAAAACAAACATTATAACACAACTGTAAAAATTATTAAAACAGCAGTTCTGAGTCAGGGTGATAACTCAATTTCCTAACTGTAGAATGAGGTCTATAACTCTAGAAACTAGTCAGGTATATCCTAACAGTCTTAGGAAAGATAATACAAAAAGAGAAATGAGGAGCTTCTTTGGAGACTCATCAAGCCATCTTTGCACTAAGTTATACACTATCATCTTGCCTAGCAGAAAGATGAGAGGAAGTCAAACCTTATCCCCATAAGGTGGATGCAGCTATCTGGTGGCATACAGTGTCCATTTATTTTAGCAACATATCCTTGATTTAATAAAAAAAAAAGACTGTAAAAAAATACAGTAAATAAAAGTAACAAAACACTGTATTTTATTCCATGAAAATTAGGTTTATTTTCTTTTTTACATTTTATTTAGTGTGTATGTGTGTTCCCATGTACACTCAAATGCTTTTATGCTTGTCTGTGTATATGAGCAAAGGAATGTCCATGGATGGGAGAGAACAACTTGTGGGAGTTGGTTTCCTCTTTCTACTGTGTGGGTTCAGTAGATCAAACTCAGAGTCTCAGGCTTAGCAACAAAGAGCTTCACCTGCCTATCCATCTTGCTAGCACAAAAAAAAAAATTACATTTAAACCAAATTTTAATATGCTTCTTTTGTTTATATCAGGATAATTATAAGATATCAGAACTTTGGAAGAATATTTTTTTAATTTACTTTGATTCATTTTTTTGTGGATTTCACATCATGCATTCTGATCCCACATATCTCCATGTCTCCTCCCATCAGCCCTCTGCCCTTGCAACCTCCCTTAAAAATCAAAACCAAATTTAAGAGAAAAAACAAAAACTAAACCAAAAAAAGAAACAAAATAGAAGGAAGAAGAGGAGGAGGAGGAGGAGGAGGAGGAGGAGGAGGAGGAGGAGGAGGAGGAGGAGGAGAAGAAGGAGAAGAAGAAGAAGAAGAAGAAGAAGAAGAAGAAGAAGAAGAAGAAG
>CABHPR010156959.1:28252-51665 GCA_902168415.1 Peromyscus melanophrys | reverse complement strand
ACACACACACACACACACACACACACACACACACACACACACACACACACTTACTTTAAAAAGCAATTAATTTAAAATTAGAAATATAAAAATGTTATAGCATCCTAGAAAGTTCTAGTATACATTCATAACAACCTGTCAAGAAGCACGACATTGTTACATAGCAAACACCCCTTATTTTGTTAATTAATGGAAAAGAATCTGTCCTTGATATAATTTAAAGCTCGTTATGTAACTTATTTTAAAGTAAGCAAAATGTATACATTTCATTTTGTCCATTAGATAATAACATAATGTGATATATAATAGTATGAATATGTCAAAGTATGACATTTAAAAATATATTAAATGTATGTTTGTTAAATGAAATAGCAGAGGCTACCTAACTGATTTCTTTGATGATCCTTCCAAGGATTCTGTAGAGGGTTAACTTAAAATTTGACAATATGAAGAATATTAGAACCTTTTAATGTAAAAGAAGATTGGCTTTAACCTGACTTAGTTATTCACCAACCTGGAGATGATTTTTCCTAGAAAACTTGCAAGTTTTACTAGGTAATACAGAAATTATAGATCTCCAAAGTCTCTGAGCTCTAAAATTCTATGACTTGGTTCAAAAGGAAAGGATACATATGTTTCTTAACTAAAACAATGTGAGTACAAGCTTTATAAATCTTTGCTGTATGTGAGAATGTATTTGTTCCAATGATAGTTTCTATCAGAAAGAATGGAAAATTATCACTAATGTGGATGCTAAACACTGAGGTGATATTTTATTTGTGCTTTGATAAATCAAGCTTGCCTGGAGATCAAGCAGAAAAGGCCAGCCATTTTAAGTAAACAAAGTCAGGCAGCAAATGCTCTTAATCTGATCACTTAGCAGGCAGGGTCTCTGTATGTTCAAGGCCATACTAGGGAAGAGACCCAAGCATGGTGACACACACCTTTAATCCCAGTATCAACCATAGAGACCTGGAGGTCTGTATAGACAGACAGAAAACTGACAGCAACGTGTAGGAGAGGGAGTGAGGTAGCTGGGCTAAGAGCCAATGAGAGAGCAGAAAACCAAGGTGTGGATAAAACAGGAAGTAACTCACATTTGAAAGCTGCAGAGCTAGTGAGGTAAGGTTGGTTGGTGGCTATTCCCATTTCTCTGATCTCTAAGGCTTTCACCCCTATATTTGGCCCCATGTTTTTTTTTTTAAATAAGACCATTTAGATATTTGTCTACAAAATACAGATTAAGAATAATTCTATGAAAGTAATGACCTCAAGTTGAAGCACAATGAGAGGTAGGATAGAGGCAGATTTACTTGAAAATTATCTATGCACCCAATGAGGAAGGAATGCTTGCAGATAACTCTCATAGGCAAGGTGATTTAAAGAAACAGTGAAATAGTAGAAATCTTAGGGAAAAGTTGATCAGTTTTAGAGAAATTACTAATAATGTGATGAAGGAATCAATGCCACAGAAAGAGACATTAGAGAAAATGGTTGTTAAAATAAGTAAACTTCAGGGAAACTGAGAGCAAATGGCTAGTGCAATAACAACAGATTCAAAAATATCACTTTCATTGAAATAGAAGGAAAAGTACTACTAAATATAACCTTAGTGCTATGGTGTCAAGTGCAGTTGAAACACAATTTTAGATGATATCCAAGAAGAAATTTTGAGGTACTTCAGGAGAGATGTCATTACTGGCCTTCAGTAAAGAAATGCCATATAATAAATGCCAATTCCACATGTTGCTAGTGCTTAAATATATAGTAATGAGTTAAGTTTGGGTATGTGATACTGATCACCTTTGGAATGTTTCAATGTATTGGGAAATATAATAAAGAAAACAAAAATACCTGCAAGTTCCTGCTATGGAATAGAACTTTGGTACACTGTAAAGATTTGTCACTCAGATTGGTTTAATAAAAAGCTGATTGGTCAGTAGCCAGGCAGAAAGTATAGGTAGGACAACCAAACTAAGGATGCTGAGATGAAGAAGAGTGGAGTCAAAGGAGTCACCAGCCAGACGCAGAATGAGTCAAACACACAAAATGGGATAGAGGTAAAAGACACATGGCAGATGTAGATTTAAAAAAAAAAAAACGGGTTAAGTTGTGAGAATTAGTTAGTAATAAGCCTAAGCTATCAACCAACCATTTACAATTAATATTAAGCCTCTGTGTTGATTATCTGAGAACTGGCAGGCAGGACAGAAACTTCTACCAACAAGCTCACAATAGCATCTAATCTAGAACAAAGACTTTAAAACTACCATTAAAATGTACATATAATGCATAGAAAGACAGTACATGCACCAAGATTTATAAATTTAGCAGTGAATTAAGATAAATAAAATGTACTGAGGCAAATGAGTGGGAAGAAGCAACTGCTTCTTGAATAAGAGAAGCATGAATTAAGCAAGGATGATTAATGGTGACAGGTAAGATAGGCGAAGAATGAGGCCCCTGGCTCAAAGTTGGATAGCATCAAATTCCAACTCCATGTAGCAGGAAGACCCATATGTATCTTGCCTCCTCCAAGAGTCTTGTAAACTTTAGGAAAGGAGGCAGTCAAAGGGATGATATGTAAGTGACACAGGATAAGTTCTGAGTTTCCATTTGCTTCTGAAAGTGCAATGTGTATTCAGGCACAATGTACGATGTTAATCATTGACAAAACTTATTGTAGGGTCAGAGTCACTAGGGTGAGGTTTCCTAGGATGGGACAGAGATGGTGTCTGTGGCTTTACTGCAGATGGATATTCTTAAGTTACAGATAATGTAACCTCTAAATTTTGTAATCCATGAAGGATCACATGAGCAAAAGTAAAAGGAGGTGGTCAAGCAAAGTTTAGGGAGGGGGGATTAACTCATGGTGTCTCCATGGTGTGAGTACTGTAGTCTTATGAGTTATAGGAAGATAACATGCACTCCTTGATACTATTTTAAAGATGAGGAAATCATCCCCGAGTGTTATAAAGAAGTACATCCAGTAACAAAGGAGCATATACCTTGTAAGGATGTGGTGGTTTGATCAAGAATGTCTCCTGCAGACCCATATGTTTGACTGCTTGGTCCTCAGTTGGTGGAACTGTTGGGAAGGATTAAGAAATGGGATATTGTTGGAGGAGGTGTGTCACTTGAGATGGGATTTGGAGCCAAAGCTGTTCACAGGGAGCTTACCTCTCTCTCTCTCTCTCTCTCTCTCTCTCTCTCTCTCTCTCTCTCTCTCTCTCTCTCTTGTTGTTATCTCAATGTGTAAATTCTCAGTTATTACAACAGCACCATACAACCATTCCTTCCTGCACACAGACATGTTTCTCATCGTCATGGTCCTGGACTCTAATCGTCTGAAATTGTGAGCCTCAACTTAAATGCTTTCTTTTATATGTTGTCTTGTTCATGGTATCTCTTCAAAACAATAGAAAAGTCACTAGAGACAATGTACCAAGATTATAGCCTATGCTTGACCAAAATCCCAGAACTCTCTGATTTCAGATATCACATATCTTAAAATATTGAAGCTTAACAGTCAGCAGTGATTTAAAACTGAAACTTAGAAATACTGTCCCATTTCTGATGTACTGTATAAGTAAAAATTAGAAACATGCCTTCCACCTGGAAAAAATCAAAACTCATCACTTCCAAGTTGTAATTTATACTGAAAATTCTCTGAAAAGCATATTTTTCATTGCTCCACTACAGGTGTATTATCAGTCAAATTTTCTGTGTTATAATACATAATGAAACAATGTGATTGAAATTCATTAGTGCATTAATTTCCAGAAGACACAGTGACCATAAATATTATTTTAGACTAGGAAAAACTAAGGCACTGAGCAGATAGCTGCCTACATTTGGAAAGCCTAGGTGAGGGGGAAAAAGGCTTCAGGCTATAAGTGGTAATGGTTTTATATTGTACATGACTGAGCTCAAGAAAAAAAAATGAATCAAAAGAGACAGATTCATGCTTTCCAGGCATGCCGCAGGAATGGAGGATTCTCTTTTTATGTTAATCTACTCCGCTTGAGTCAAAAGCTGACCGTGCACATACAACAAAAGGCCTTCTAAGTCGGCTGTCCAAAAATATTCACTACAATTTGTCAGGCTTCAAGTTACACATGGCTTTTTACACATCGCTGGCCTCCCAACACAAGATCCTGTTGGTTTCCCTAATTAAATGCAGTGAGATCAAAGGTTCACCAGTGACTCTCTGGCTGTCTCAAGGCATGCCAGGGCTGAATGCAAGTGAAAAGCTCAGGAAAAAAAAAAAAAGTCAGAAGTCCAAAAAGCTTGGCTTCCTTTTGGTTTCTTTACCTTAACCAAGAAGTGAAAAAGCCTAAGCAGCCTGTGAGAGTGCCTCATATGTGTGTTATGTTGTCCCTTAATCAGGTAATTGTTTTGACATCAGAGTTGGAGGGAATTGAAGCATAGGATATAAAAATGCCAGACTCGTTATTTGTGTAGAAAAGATGACATTGTACCAGGGTACAAAACTGCTCTGATGAATATTTTTGTAGATAGAACCAGATTCTGAAACAGTGCATTTTCAGAAGTCAATAATTTATCATAGAGGAAGATACATTAAAATAAAATATGTCTGGCCGTGGGTGAGTAAACTTCTACTTTAGTCTCATGAATCCATTCACAGATTATTCACAATGGAGTTAGTGTTTACAGGAAATTTCAGTGTCAAAGGCATGATCTAATCCTGATTCCTTCAGGGTGAGTCAATATTGATTATCCTCATTAAGAGACAATAAGTAATGTGTTTGAAAAGGGTGTCTCTTTTAGAAGCATTATGTCTGGGCTAAAAGGAAATTGGATAAAACTGGTAAAGCTTTAGGAAGATATGCCAGTATGTTCCCACTCTATTTCTCTCTCAACAGATACCCTTAATTATTTCCAGATTTATAAAAATAGAAAAACCAAGTAGCTTTAAAATCAGAAAATATATTTTATCTAATAGACACATATTGGTGTAAGAGCCAAGAACATGTAGATGGCAAGAATGGTACATGCTAATGTTACTTTTGTTATTTAATATGAGTTTAAATATACTTTTTATGCTAATATGAACATTTTTTTAAATTCTGGTATTAGGATCTAACTCAGGGACTTAGATATTGTGGGAAAGTGTTTCACTGTTAAGCCATATTCCAAGATCTTTGGTGTTTGTTAATTTGTTGGCTTGCTTGTTTTAAAACAAGCTCTCATTATGTAGCATAAGCAGCCTTAATCCTGCTGACCCTGCTTCCCAAGAATTGGATGAAAGGTATGCACCACCATTCTAGACCTAGCCAAAATTTTCAGAGATAAATAATTTTCAATGAGAAGTTACCAGGGAAAACTGTAAATGCCCATATATTTCATATAGCAATAAATTGCTTTCTTCAACATGTCCTTTATTAAAATACACTAAAAAAAAACTCTCTTGAAATCCAGATGGTAGATGGCATGATAAATTAAAGTCCTACATATGTGTGAATAGGAAAAAATAACTTGCTGTTGACATAGATGACATTTACAATATCACATATTTTTTTCTAATTAATACAAGATGATCTTGATATTAGCAAAGACTTTTATTCCAGAAATGAAGCAAGTCAATGAGAGAAAAATAAGTATTAAAATACTATGACCTATATCCCACTTTGAAAAAGAATCTTTGAGTCTCATGAAAGATTGGCACAAATAGAAAGAATACTATTTTTCAATCAGTTCTCTTATTCATCTATTTCTATTTTTAGACATAATATTTAAAAATTAACTCTATATCTAACCTATTCAATATTTCTCTAAGTACCTTGACTGTGGCCAACTGTGCTCCAAAATATTACATTGATAAAAACATATGGGATGATGCTACAGTTTTACTCACAACATCCTTGTAAATGTTTATAAAAGTCTATGTAATTCTAAGGTAACATAGAATTACTCTGAAATGTATCTGCAATGTACATCTACTGTATGACTCTGGATATATTATTGACTTATGTCATTGTTTTGTTTAATTTTTCCAAAATTAGAGATCGTGTTGGTATGTAATATAAAGTAGGTGGGATATTCAAACAGGGTGATATAAACCAAACCTAATATGTTTTTTTGCTTTATACTTGAATCCTAATAAAGTACCAGTCAATACAGTTCATAGCATGTAAAATACAGGAAAATGTAAATAAAATATGATACCATGGAAAAGAAAAGAGAGTATTCTGTCTCAGTACTGTCTTACTCTTCGGTCCGTAGCATAACCTGCCTTGGCAGTTTCTCTTCAACAGTTGCTATCCGTGCCTGGCTGGAATGAGATTAATGGTTGTGAATATTGAACAGATCTTGGCTAACTGTAAGAAAAATACATAAAAATTTTAGGAATTGTTTCTTGTTAGGAATAGCCAATAAACTGTTTATTGCTTTGCAAATATTGGATGTGGGAAAACCATGTTAATGCTGCATCTGCTGAAATGTAAGGGAAATAACTGATGGTCTATTAAACACATAAATGTGTAAGGAATAAACAAGAACGATTGTTGGACCCAAGAAACCTGGCCATTGAGTAAGAACCATGACAGGCATGAAAACTGGTGAAAATGTGAGAGAAAGAGATCACAGTGAATGGATAACATTATTGGACAGAATATAGTTCTATTATAATAAAAATCTAATAGGAAAATGGCCACAAAATGAAAATACTCAGAAAGAAGTTCACATTCAGGGAGAGAGCCTGAATGTAATATCAGTTACAGCTCTTTCTTCATCTCTCCATGTGAGCAACACCTAATTTTAGTGATAGTTGTCCTTAATATTAAAGCAGAATTTGAGTCCCACCTCAATTAAGCAAGTTAATACTGACATAGATTAATATAAAAGAGTTCTTCATGTGGCCTAAGCAATAATGAAAATTTGAACTCAGCACTTGATCGCTTTGTTGTTTAGTTGCATTTAATTAGTCCTAGTAAGGCAAGTGTGGAGAGTTTAGTCTGGAAATAATTTCATATACAGTGTATAGTCAACTGCTCATTTGTTCTTAATTAAGCACAATTTATATCTCAAATGGTAAATTAAAGACACATGAATAAAGAAAGGTTCATGTATTTGTGAAAATGATGTATCACATACCAATTTCAGAGAGGGGGTAGAGACAGAAGTGATGGCAAAGTTAAGAACATCATGAAGCCGGGCAGTGGTGGCGCACGCCTTTAATCCCAGCACTCGGGAGGCAGAGGCAGGCAGATCTCTGTGAGTTCGAGGCCAGCCTGGGCTACCAAGCAAGTTCCAGGAAAGGCGCAAAGCTACACAGAGAAACCCTGTCTCGAAAAACAAACAAACAAAAAAAACCCAAAAAACAAACAAACAAACAAAAAGAACATCATGAAGAAATAAAAAACAGTCAGGAACTCGTGGAAGCCCATACCATCCACAGCTGAAGAGGCAATGAGAGGCAGAAAGCTAGACCTAAGGAAGGTTTGCAGCCAATTGGATCCATGGACATAGTGGAGGTTGGCACACACAGAATAGCAAGAATGCAGTATGAATGCACAGCCGCCCTCTTCCCCAAGTATCCTCTCTTGTTTCAGGAAAGTAGAGGCAAGGAAACCATCGAGATCCACACAGACTCTAAGGTTTGAATCCTGTAGAAGGGAATAGGGTACAAAATAGCTGAGACCGAACAAAAATGTCTGAGATGGGAAAGGGGGATTAACAGAAAATAAAAGGCACAGTTGAACACAATGTGACTGCATTGCAGTCTTCATTTAGAGTTGTCTAATAGTGGAAACAAAACTGATGATAAAACTTTTCTTTATGGTTACTGCTGTATGCATGGAATTGTTTCACCTACCACGCTTCTGCTTTAAGTATTTTTTAATTCATACAAATGCATGCAATAAAGTGCAATTACAGCTCAATTAAAGTTCCTGTGCAATTAAGGCACATTGAAAATAAATGACACAAAACAAATCTTTGGTGGTGTTTTTGTTTGCATTTACTGGGATATTGGCTGACCAAAGTACCAATCTGCTATTAGAGATACAAGGAAATATTTGAATTTGCTATGTAGCTTACTCGATGAATAAATTATACTGTCACAGCCTCGTCTGTATCATTGAAAGTGTACATAAAAGTCTGTGATTCAAAATGACACAAAGAAGGTTAAAAAAATAAACATTTGCACATTTCAATCAGAAGATATATACACTGAAGTTTCAATGGTGTTCTAAAGGGTGCTGAAAATTTTCTAGAATGTTCAAAGTTTCCCTCATAAAAATCTGTTACTGAATTTAAATACTGAGAGGAATACCCTCCTACCTTTCCAGACAAATAATGAAAGCTGCATGTTCACTTATCTTCTAGGTTAGAGCATGTCAAAAGAAATTAAAGAAAAGTGGCCTACTGGGCAATCAATATATTTTAATATTTTTTTAATTAAAAGAAAGTCACAACATTTTCCCCTTCCCTTTTCTCCCTCCAGTCCTTCCAGTTACCCCACCTCAAGCCCCTCCCATGGCCTTCTCTCAAATTGATACCTTCTTTTTTTATGATCATTTTTTGTTACATACATATATATGTAAATATATTCATATATGTAGAGAGATAGATACACACACACACACACACACACACACACAACCTGCTGAGTTTATTTTTGTTGCTTGTGTGTATATGGTTTTTCAAGGCTGACCACTTTGTATTGGATAGTCAATAAGGGTCTCATCCTTGAGAGAGGCTAATTCTCCTTCTTCCAGAGACCTTTAGTTGCCCATAGTTTTTTGTCTAGAGAGAAGACTCTGTAAAATCTTCCCCCTTCCAGATTACATGTGTTTAATACTGCTATTGTTATGTTCTTGTTTATGCAGATGTTTCTAAGTGAGATTGTTTCACAGCAGACTTGCTGGTATTCTGACACTTAGATTCTTATTACTCCATCTTCTGTGATGATCCCTGAGTTATAGATACAGGATGTAGATGTATCCTTTGGGGCTGAGCTTATCTTGATCCTTTGATTTCTGCATTGTGTCCAGGTGTGTTTTTTGTGATGGTTTACATTTGCTGTAAAGAGAAGCTTCTTTGATGGGGGAGGGAGTGCACAGATAAGAAACACTTATCTGTGGGTGTAAGTATAACATTTAGAATGTAGCCGGGAATTATGTGGGTCTAGCAAAGCGGCTGTGATAGGTTCTTTTCTAAGGTCAATGACCTCAATAACCCAGGAATTTCTCACTATGTTTCTTAGTACCCTATGTAATTCCCCTCCTACTGAATGGGCCTTAAGTCCCATTAGACGGCTGCTGTTGGCTACCAACATGTGAGTGTCACTTATTGTACTTTTGTAGATATCTTGCTGTGCTGGTCATTATTGTGGTTCATAGGTGTTGCAGCTGGTTAGGACTATTAATTTCTTTCCTCTCTTTGCAGCTTGCTTAGTATTTTCCAGTATTACAGAAGCTAGACCTCAGGATGGAGATTTTCGGGCCAGATCCAGCTGGAATCATCCATGTCCTGCACCCTAAGGCTGAGGTTTCTTCTGGAATAAGGTGTCACTTTCAACCTCAGAAAGGCAACCAAAGATTCTATCTATAGTTAACTATCTGGGGAGTCACTTGATCTACCCTGATCAACCATTCAAAGGGAAATTTTTTGTGTCTGGTACTGGGAGTTTTGTCAGTCTATGATTCTTGTGGGGAGCATTGTAAGTCCATGAGTATAGCTTCCTTTAGTGTGTGTGTGTGCATGTGTGTGTGTTGTGTATAAATTTTGGTAATATAAAATATTATGATTACTTGAGGCTTTCACAAGCAAATAAATTTTTATTGTATAATATTAAGAAGTTGAAGGTATTAATACCTATTTAGTAATAAAAAGAAAATAACATTGTGGCTCCCATTTTTAAGCTTATAATAAAAATGAGAGGGTAGGCTTCAAAAAGTAAAATTTCAAAAATCAGATAATAATTTACTAATTCTCTCTAAGGGGAGGACACTCAAAGGGAAAAAGGGGTAAAAATGAAATTAGTTAAGACAAAATACACACACACACACACACACACACACACACACACACACACACACGTCATTTTAGCCTTGAATGACTGCCGTTTTTCTAGAATAAGAAATTATAAGAGAAATGTTTGCAGCAAATGTAGGTAATTTTGCAGAGGTTTGTGAATGATCTTGCAATGAGTATCCTCCTGGTGGCATTAGGAAATCAATGAAGCCATTTCTTCACAGGAATGGCCCAATACTGTAAGGATGAGTTGACTTATTAGGGAAAAGAAGCAGAAAATAATACCTCCCCAGAAGAATATGAGAGCAGATTTGAGGTATACTAGAAATGTAAACAAAAGAGATGATATTAGAATCTTTAAAAAAAAATACAGAATTTCTCTTTGTTTAGAACAAGACCTGAGCCGAGCAGTGGTGGCACATGCCTTTAATCCCAGTACTGGGGGTGGGGGGGCGGGGAGGGGCAGAGCCAGGCAGATCTCTGTGAGTTTGAGGCCAGCCTGGTCTACAGAGTGAGATCCAGGAAAGGTGCAAAGCTACACAGAGAAACCCTGTCTCGAAAAACAAAACAAACAAACAAACAAAAAAAGTACGAGACCTGAGTACACAGTAGGAAATTCAAAATGACTCCACCTTCTCAGGCATAGTAACCAGAACATTGCCAACAGTGGGAAACCAAGACAGACAATGAGTCAGAGATAGCTAAGTCCTGAGCTAAGATCAGCTCAGCACATAAAGATTTCCAAAAGAATCCATCTGATTCCCCATTCATTGAAAGGCCTTCAGATTGTGTGCTGACCTCAGGAGAGTGATAATTGTGATGATAGTCATTTAAATTTTAAGTGTTAGCATTTAGTTTTTCAATTTTATTTTATTTTATTTTGACACACTCCAAAATGTCTTTATTGCATTGAAAGAACATTATCAATTACATCCATGAAGAACACCAAATTAACAATAAAGCTGTATTTGAACAACAACAAAAAAAACCCTAAATTCTAATATTGAAGCATAATCAGAAAAAATACATTTAGAAAAACAATAATCTGGTATGTTGTTAAAATCTTAGATGGTCTTATAATTAAAAACCCAGAGCCAGACATTGATGTGAAAGCTGAAAGATCAAAGAAGCTGAGCGAGCCACAGCCAACCTTACTTCGCCAACTCCTCAGGTGATCCTGCTTCCACAAATCCTCAGACTGAAAGCCTCTGAGTCCTTGCCTGAAAAGGTCTCAGCTGAACTGCTTTAGTTCCTGTTTCCTCATGCCTTATATACCTTTCTCCACCCTGCAGTCACTGTCATTTTCTGGGATTAGAGGTGTGTGTGCTTCCCAGTACTGGGATTAAAGGTATGTGCCACCACTGTCTGGCTCTGTTTCCACTGTGACTTGAATTCATAGAGATCCAGATGGATCCCTGCCTCCAGAGTGCTTCTCTGATCTTTCAGCTTTCACCCCTATATCTGGCTTTGGGTTTTTTTTTTTTTTTTTTATTAAAAGACCACCAAAGATTCAAACAATACTGGTAAGTACATGATCACCTTTAGGCTGCCCCTGTTTTAAAGTCCTTCATGCTAAGAAAGGGTATTAAGCTGGGTTCCAAACCAGAAATCATTTTGGAGGTTATAATATAATTACATTATCTCTCCCTTCTCCTTCCTCCCACCAAACATATACCCATCCTTACTCTTGTTCAAATTCATCATCTCCTTTTTCATTAATTATTGTTACACACATACATACACATTGTAACACACATGTGTGTATGTGAGCATAATAAATACATAAATATACCCTCTCAGAGTGTATAATAGTATTGCAATGTATACGTTTTCAGGGCTGACCATTTGGTATTGGAGAACCAATCAGTACACTCTTCCTTAGGGGAAGACTATTCTTACTGCTACAATACAACTCTTATACCTAAGGCTCAGAGAGAATTGCAGAAGAGGTGGACATAATGATTGTACAAGCTAGAGAAACAGCGAGTTTGCTGTGATACTTTGTCCATTAGAAATGTCAGAAATTGTACCCTTAAAGTCTCACCAACATGACTCCCTAAACAAGAGTTAAACAAGGATGACATCAGTGATTTTCACTTGATATTTTTTGAGAACTTCATGTGTGAGTACTATATTTAGAATTGTAACTAAGAAATAATTACATATTTATGGATTACAATGTGGTGTTTTGATACATGCATGCATTATGGAATACTTGAATCAGGCTGATTAGCATAAGTGTCATCTAATGATTTGTTTCAAAGGTACCCCTAATCTCTTCTCACACTTTTAAAGTGTATGGCACATTATCATTAAGTATAATTCTTAGGCTGTGCAGTAAAACACCAGAAAACGTTTCTTTGAAGTCTTCTAAATTTCATGCGCCTGTGTCTACAAACTCCAAAACAATAGTAACATCATTGTCCATCCTACTGCTATGGTTTTAATACATTAGATTGTACTCATAATGGAGATTATACAGTGTTTGTCTCTTATATCTTGCTTATTTTACTGAATAATATGTTCTAGGTTCGTCTATGTTGTAGAAAATTATAAACTTTTTCTGTATAGAAGAAGCTGCTAAAAAGTAATGAAAAAGAATTACTAATAAAACCAATAAATATAACTGTATACCATGATCATGGATTGAAAGAATAGATATTACTAGAATGTTATACCTAACCTACATGGGCAAGAGAAAATGCTGAATGACTAACATAATCTTGACCAAAAGGAAAATAATGTGGAGCCATCACATTATTAGATTTAGAAACATAAAATAAAGCTATAGCAACCAAAACTGCATGATGCTGAAAAAAAAAAGACACAGGGAGCAATGAATAGTTTAGACAGACCAGAAATAAATATACACAACTGTAGTCAGTTGCTGAAAAAATATTAAGAGTCTTCAACCAAAGAAGGACAGTATCTTCACTGGTGTTGGAAAAATCTGGAATTCTCATGAAGAGTGAGAACAGGCCTTTGTCTTATCATTAATACCAGAACCAACTCAAAATGGATAAAAAAAAAAAAAAGACTTAACTGTAAAACCCAGGGGAATATTTAATTTTCCTATCTCATTCAAATCATTGTAACCTTGAAGCAATTTGGGGGCAATTTTAGCCCCAGTTTACGTGAGCATGGTGGTTTGAAGCAGAGTAGCCAGGAGAGCTTGTTTGGAGGGTCTAGCAGGGGAGTGTAGCTACTCCTACAACCTTGACCTCCTCTATTCAGGGAAGTCATTCTCTTTGACTGAGTGGGCAGCTTCTGGAGGGACACACATAGCCTCCATAAGTTCACATGTTTGAAGACTATGTGGTTCTCAGTTGATAGGACAGTTTGGAAATTAGGAGGTGTGGCCTTGTTAGAGGAGACAGGTTACTGAGGGTAAGTTTTGAGACTTCAAAAGACTCCTGCCACTCCATCCTCCTTTCTCTCTGTCTGTCTGTCTGTCTCCAACATGCAGGACAATGTGTAAGCTCTCTGCTGTTCCTGCAAGCACACCTTTGCTCTGGTGTCATGGACTTCAAACCCTCTGAAACTGTAAGCCCTAAATTAAATGCTTTATTGTATATGTTACCTTGGTCATGGTGTTTTATCACAGTAATAGAAAAGTAACTGAGACAGTAAGTATGCCCTAAAATAATGTTTAAGCTTATTTTCTGCTGTAAGTGTGCTGAGTGCCCTGTGGTTCACGGGGTTCTGTAATGCAAAGCAGAAGTGGTGGTGGTGATAATTAATATGTTGTCGGTAACAGAGGAGCACAAGGATTTTTACTTGTTCAAAATTATTCACTTCTTAAAGACAAGTGAAAAACTCCAATTTTTCTCTTTATATTTTAGCAGAAAGTTCATTAACGTTACAAATTCTGGGAAAAAGTATTTTATCAAACTAAATTGATATACTGCCATATGCAAATCTAATGTAACAACTGTCAGCATTGTCCTAAATTCCATGAAGCAGAAGACGGAAAGCATGTTTAAATCTTACTTTTCTGAATTGGTGCTGAGGAAAGGCCTCTTTAAAATACTGCAAAGCAGCATGTATTAACACGAAGATGGAGCCTAGAATATTAGTAACTAGAAAAAGACACTGCAGTGGAACTTCATATGCTCAAAAGGGTGATATTTGGCCTTATATTTGTTCTTAAGATGCTAAAAAATAAAAAAAAAATATGTTGCCAGCATAAGAATGGTATCACATATCTCTGGATCTTTACCTTTCTTCTATTTTAAAAATAAATGAAAAGGAATGCATGCACACTCTTTGAAGTATATGAAACTGTATATAATTATGATCTTGTCTACAGAGAGAATATTGATAGCTCTTTCAGCCAGTGAATGTTTGTAATACTTCCAATAAATTTCAATCAGTGTGGGAGGAAAATAGAGATTGGGCTTGAGAGTACGAAATAGAATGCTTCTCATGGAAACTAGTTAAGTTTGGGGGTCACCAAAAGGCCAAATCAAGACGTAGGCAAACTAAAGTTACTCGGGAAGTTAATATCTATTAAATCCAACCCTTTTGTTATAGACCCTTGAGGAAAGGAGTTGATGCTGAAAAAATCTGGGTTTTTGTCTCTGGAAAGGGCTGTTTGGATAAAAGACATATCAGTACAGCCAAAAAATAAATAACTGACTTGAGTGTACATAATAGTTATGGTCTAGTAAAGGAAGAAAAAACTTAAAATTAATTAACCTATCTTTTGAATTACATGGAGAGACTTAAACATGACAAAGACTTGTAAGTTAAATTTCATATATAGTTGAAACTCGTTTTAATTCATAATTCCTTCTTGTTTAGAATGAAGTGACCTAATAAAACCCTTCAAGAAGCAACAACCACACTACTACAGGGTTATTCACAGCTTCAGGACAGACTGATGGTGCAACAGACAAAAGCACTGGCCACACAATCCTGACAACCTGTGTTTAAGGCCAGGAACACAGGGAGAAGAGCTAAAGACAAGGACACACGTCTGTAATTCTGCAACTCTGATGGAGAAATGACAGGGACAAGAGAGACCCTGCAATGAAAAGATGAAAAGAGAGAATCAAGTCCCCAAAGTTACCCCAGGACTTCACTGGGTGGCACTGCAGCTCCCACAGGCCAGCCCTAATACAAACATTTCACTCCCCACAGCCACATAAATACAACAAGACATAACCACAGCAGAGATCTTATTGAAAGCACTAAGTTCATTAGCCATTAGGCTGGCAACAGGATTAGAGAAAAGCACTTAAAAGTCTTCCACACTCATAGTTTAGTGTATGGCTGACACTACATCTTCTTCTTTACTTAGATTCCAATATCAGCAACATCGTATTATTTACCATTTATGAGTGAATATGGAGGTGGGGTAGATTGAGGAAGGGTGAAGGGGAGGTGAAGGGAAGGAGTGGGAGGAAAAGAGGGGGAGGAGACTATGGTCTGGATATAAAATAATTAATAAAAAATAAAAAATTAATCATTCATACATAGCTTCTCTGTGGTCTTTTCTGAAGTACTTTTGTTAAGTAAACTTGATCACCACATCATGCCCTTGTTGGTCTCTGCATACTTGAAGTAGTTGAACACTCCCGATAGAATTTGGTCTTGTTTTTTCCCCTACTTTAGAAAGACAGATGTTAAATAATCGTTAGATACAAACCTTGTAGAATACTGATAAAGATCATCTTCTCCATACTAGGAATAATTGCCATCAAAAGTGAATGACAAGATGACAGCAAAGGGAAGCATCTTGGGAATGGAGAGATTCTAAGAAAAGGGAAGTGTCAAGGAGATAAGGCATGATGATTACTGGGATGACATGGTGGAACATTCTAGATTCAGAGAATACATTCTTGGGGGAATGGGGCATTAATTACTTATACTGCTGAATGTAAAACCTTAGGTCTAGATGGTCAACTTGGAAGATCACTGGCAGTCATGGCAAAGTCTATGATGGTGTGACCTGTGATTTTACTGAAAATTTACTGCAACATTGTCTAGAGTGAGGACTGGTGAGAAGCCATGGTGACACTTTCCTGTACCTGTGGCTTTTATGTGGAGGACTTCAACAGCAACAGCTCTAAGAATCAATGGTAAAAGTGAGCACTTCAAACTCTGATTCTATGTATGGGTTAAGGAGATGAACTCCTCCACGTTTAGAGTCTGCAAGACAGTTTCAAATAGGAATAGAGAAAAAAATGTAAGTGGATTTACCCAGATATGGCATCACCTACCAATCTAGATATGAAATCAGCCTAAGCAGCCACTGAATGGATTTTAAAAAATGTGATATATCTGTACAATAGAGAAGAATTCAATCATAAAACTGAAATTCTATTTTTGAATAGGTCCAATCATAATCTCTCAGATTCATCAATTATTTATTTAATGGGTAAAAGTATCCTATTCCCTTATTTACTCAAACTTAAACTGTGCATCTACATAGCTGAGAGCAGATAATTAACTTCTGTGGTCCAGAGAGTCAGGGATCCAGGGCCCAATGCTTCATTCGTTTTATAAACCACTTAAAGGTAATATTACTAAATTTATGTATTTGGATTCCCTAAACTATAGCTGCCTCCAAATATTTATGAACTTGCAGCATCACCTCTGCCTTTGAGTCAAATGCAGCTTCATAACAAATGTTAGGTGTCATGCAAGATGAGGCAAAGAATCCCAGGAAAGGATTTCTTTAAAATATCCTCAATGTCTTTGATACCCATCCACAAGATTCCTCTTCAAACTTTCAGGGAACAAATTACCAAGATGGAGGAATTGTCATCAAAGATATGAAGGAACCAATAGATGATGATACAGTGGGGCGGGGAGAATCTACCTAAAAGCATGCTCTGTTCTGAAGACTGAGACCTGCACCTAATTTCAGCAAAGCAACATATTCCTTAATGGGGAAGAGTGGGAGATGGAGAAGGAAAAGTAATGTAGTTCAAGAGTCACTTGTGTGCGAAGTGTATATCCCTCAGTCTCCTAGGATTGGAGACCATTAGACTTCAAATAAAACTGTTACTCAAACAGCAAAGAAAAATAATCCCTCCGTACATTTCTCAGGAGCTTCTAAAATTACTAATGTTTTTCCTCTCACTTCTGACTCCAATTTTCTGCTTCCACTCATATCGTAATTTCTGCAAGGTGAGTTCCTTTCCAAATTTTCCCTTTCTGGGGAACACATACCAACTGCTTAAGTAAGAAAGAAACTTTCAGAGACCTTATTTGAAGTGTTGGAATAACAGGAAGAATAAATTGTAACAAAGGATAATAAATGCTTGTAATTAGAGATTAATAACACTTTTACTGTTTATGGATCAAGTTGCAAAAGGAAACATGAAAGCAGTTGATAAAGTAAATCAGGAGTTTATTTCAATTCCATCTATAGGGAATGGGATCAGTAGGGTTGGGCTGATGTGGTAGATTTTCATGCTCATGAAGCTGCTTTGAATGCCCCTTGTTTCCAAACTCATGGACAGGCAGAAGAAAATACCCAGAGAAGTAGTATGTTGCTTCCACAGATGAATCATGAACTAAATATAGCTCTGGTCAAAACATGATGACAACTATTCACGGTCTAGAGACATTGTCTGTGACAGTCGGTGTGAAATAGATTCATGACCATGAGCATTTACTAACTAAAGCTCAAGATTTTTTTTTTTAAACATAGGAGATGCATTGCTCTACACTTTAGTATGTGGAAATAATGACTTCTTGGTGTGTTGCTAGGAGTATGCTAACCCACTGCCTCTGAGCTCTTCTTGTCCTGTTTGCCTGAACAACAGTGGTTATCTTTGTCCAGTGTTATGCAAGGTAATTTTCTTTGTGTTACTTCACTTCTACCTTCTGGACAATGCTACAAAGATTTACTCCCTCATACCAAACGGCCTCTGTAGTATTTCCCTTCACAAAGAGTAGATGCCTGAGTGAGGTATCTGTTTCACTCGTAGAAAGGAGAAATGTGGGTGGTAAATGTCAATTAGTAATCAATACCACACCGATAAGAACACTAATGTGGGAGACTGACAAATGCAACTGCAAGATACTTGAGCATTAATCGGTAGTTTTCTTGAGTCTTTGAAGATTTCTATCAAGGTAAAGATTTTCCTGTTTTGGAGGTCAAATGAAATGGCATTATATTCATGCTGAACTCTAATAAAAAGGGTAAATTCTAATCCTTCCAGAGAGATATGCATTAAATACTATTTACAACATACAACTTATTTTTAGAGTGATTTTTAGATTTTATTTTTATTTTTAACTGCTTGTATGTGTTGTGTGTGTGTGTGTGTGTGTGTGTGTGTGTGTGTGTGTGTGTTTACTTGAGTGCAGTGCCTGTGGAAGCCAAAGGGGGAGGGTGCTCTAGGATGGTCTGTATGTCAAATTACTCTGATTGGTCAATAAATAAAACACTGATTGGCCAGTGGCTAGGCAGGAAGTATAGGCGGGACTAACAGAGGAGAAAAGAACAGGAAGGTGGAAGGAGACACTGCCAGCCGCCGCCAGGACAAGCAGCATGTAAAGATGCTGGTAAGCCACAAGCCACGTGGCAAGGTATAGATTTATAGAAATGGATTAATTTAAGCTATAAGGACAGTTAGCAAGAATCCTGCCACGGCCATATAGTTTGTAAGCAATATAAGTCTCTGTGTTTACTTGGTTGGGTCTGAGCGGCGGTGGGACTGGCAGGTGAGAGAGATTTGTCCTGACTGTGGGCCAGGCAGGAAAACTCTAGCAACAGGAGGGTTTGGGAATCCCTGAAGATACAGGAACAGGTAACTGTCAGCCATCTGATATGGGTACTGGGAATTAAATATGGGTCCCATGGAAGAGCAGTATGAAGTCTTCTTAGCCATCTTTTTTTGTTTGTTTGTTTTTGGGTTTTTTTTTTTTTGTTTGTTTGTTTTTTTTTTTTTTTTTTTTTGTTTTTTTTTTTGAGACAGGGTTTCTCTGTGTAGCTTTGCGCCTTTCCTGGAACTCGCTTTGGAGACCAGGCTGGCCTCGAACTCACAGAGATCCACCTGCCTCTGCCTCCCGAGTGCTGGGATTAAAGGCGTGTGCCACCACCGCCCGGCTTTAGCCATCTTTATTCCTAAGTGATTTTTCAATTGACATATAAGATTATACTTTTACAATGTATCTATTGAGTTCCACGATATATGTGTATGTATTGAACAATGTGAAAATCATTACAAGGATATCTGTCCTCAATATTTAAGATTTCTTGGTAAGAAAAAACATCCAGAATCATTTCCTATAGCTTTTAGTCATTATCATTAGGTGAGTTTTTAAATGTTACTTCCTCCTAAGTCCTGTTCATTAAGTTATCTTTTTCCTATTCTAAAGTTATGACCTGATAGAAAGATGCTTTATGTAATGATATCAAGTGAATTAAAACAAGAATTGCATATGATATTTATGATAGGTACCAAACAAAAGATGAAGGTGGAAATGTGTGGTTTCTGGTCATACAGAAAATAACTTGTGGAGGAGAAAGTTAAAGAAATAATTATGACACAAATAAATATATTTATTTATTTATTTAATTTTACACTCCAACCACAGTATTCCCTCCCACCTCTTCTTCCATTGTCCCCCACCTCCCCTCTGCTCCCTGAACTCTATCCACTTCTCCTCCATTTCTATACAGGAAAGGACAGGCCTCCCATAAATATCAATGAAACATGGTATATCAAGTTGTAGTAAGACTAAGTACCTCACCTTGCATTAAGGCTGAGCAAGGCAACCCAGTATGAGGAATAGGGTCTCAAAAGCCAGCAAAAGAGTCAGAGACAGCCCCTGCTCCCACTGTTAGGAGTCTCATAAGAAGACCTGAAGCGTGATCCTAATTAGTCTTATCTATAAAAACCAGGAGTCAAATTTTGAGGTAATAACCTGAAAGATCAGAGAAGCAAAGGAGCAGCCACTAGTGACTTCTTATCTCTCAGACCAAAATGGAGGCTAAGATCCTGTCTCCACCCACCTTGTATTCCTCTCTACATCCCAATTGTCCTGAGATTAAAGGTGTGAGCCACCACTGTCTGGCCTCTATGGTTAACTAGTAGCTAGCACCACCCTTTGATCCCCAGGCAACCTTTATTTGTCAGAACATGTAGTAGAATATTTTAAGTTGTGTTACTTTTGTTTATGTTGCATTTGTTTAACTCTGTGAAGCTGTGTTATTGCCTGTCTAAAACACCTGATGGTCTAATAAAGAAATGAATGGCTAATAGCAAGGCAGGAGAAAGGATAAATGGGCTGGCAGGCAGAGAGAATATATAGGAGGAGAAATCTGGGAAGAGGGGAGATCGAGGAGCCGTAGAAGAAGGAGGACTCCAGGGGCCAGCCTGGAGTAAGACTCACAGAAATAAAAGAATGGGGAAAGCCCAAAGGCAAAAGGTAGACAGAATAAGATAAGGAAAGCTGGCAAGAATGAAGCCAAGCTAAGGCCCGGCATTCATAAGTAAGAATAAGCCTTCATGTGTGATTTATTTGGGAGCTGGGTGGCAGGTTCCCCCAAAAGAGCAAAAGCAACCAACAACAAGAACATACACACAAAAAAAATCACACAACAAAGACCAAGCTGCACAACTGTCACGTATATGCAGTAGGCCTAGAGCAGTCCCATGAAGGGTCCCTGGTTGTCAGTTCAGTCTCTGTGAGCTCCTATGTGTCCAGGTTAGTTGTTTCTGTGGGTTTTCTTGTGATGCTCTTGAATCCTCAGGCTCCTATAATCCTTCCTTCCTCTCTTCAGCAAGATTGCCCTAGCTCAGCCTAATGTTTGATTGTGGGTGTCTGCATCTGTTTCCACCAGTGTCTTCATGAAGCCTCTCTGATGAATATTGAGTTAGGCACCAATCTATGAGTATAGCAGAAAATCCAGAACATCATTAGGCATCATTACATTGACTTTTTTTTTTCTCCACTCACGTTTGGTTCTATCCTAGGACTCTGGGCCATCCAGCCTAAAACCGAGGATAGCTAAAACAATCCTGTACAATTAAAGAATGTCCAGAGGCATTACTATGCCAGATTTCAAGCTCTGCTACAAGAATAGAGTCATAAAAATCATATGGTATTGGTATAAAAACAGACAGGTATATCATAGAATCAAATAGAAGACCCAGATATAAATCCACACACCTATGGACACCTGATTTTCAACAAAGAAGCCAAAATTATACAATGGGAAAAAAAAGCATCTTCAACAAATGGTGCTGGCATAACTGGATGCTGGCATGTAGAAAAATGCAAATAGATCCATACCTATCACTCTGCACAAAACTCAAGTCCATGTGGATCAAAGAACTCAACATAAATCCAGATACACTGAACCTGATAGAAGAGAAAGTGGGAGGTAGCCTTGAATGCATTGGCATAGGAGAAAATTTCTTGAATAGAACACCAATAGTGCAGACACTATAACTGACAATAAATGGGACCTCCTGAAACTGAAAAGCTTCTGTAAGGCAAAGGACACTGTCAATAGGACAAAATGGCAGCCTACAGAATGGGAAAAGATCTTCACCAACCCCATATCCGAGAGAGGACTGATCTCTAAAATATATAAAGAACTCAAGAAACTAAACATTAAAAAACAAATGTATTTATTATTAGAGGCCAGATGTGGATGCCACAGGCTTGGTGTGAAAGGACTGCCTAGGGAGAAGAGGGAGGAATTCTCTCAGTGAACTGACAAAGCATGCCAGTGCCTAGCACAAGGAAAACAGAGAGTAGAAAAGAAACCCCAGCACAAAGACAGGGTGCCTGAGCACTTGAACTTGGCATCCAAGGTTACCATGGTGATGCAGACCAGACCATGGCTCGAGAGGAAAAGAAGGAGTTTGGAAGATGTGATTTTTATGCACACATATAATTCTAAATCATCATATTAAATCAAAACAGAGCTACTAATGGATATAAAAAATGTCACTTCAGCATAAGCAACCAAAATACACATATTTATAAACGGTGTAGGTATATATTACACTTGTGCTGACCTCTGCAACTTCTGAGTAGATTAGACACCTAGACTGGCTAGAAATTTCTACCCTGTGACTGCAGTCAGTTTCTCAGAACTGTAGTGTCACTGCATAGTCAGACAGACAGAAAATGTGGATACAACTTCGTGGACTTACATGTATATCCTGTGTACATTCTTTTCTAGCATGTGATTTGCATATATTTATTTCTCTATTACTTATAAGTAAATTAATTAATAGAACTCAGCTCTCAGGAGGATAATCCCATGGAAAACTTCCCAGACCTCTATAAGGTCATTTGTACCCTCTACTCATCACTTTTCCATACCACTTAGAACAGATTAAACCTGTTTGTCATCACCGACAAAGCCTCAGGGTCTGACCAGAAGTTTTCTGATCGTACTTCTGGTCACTTTCCATTTGCTGCTTAGATCATGAAATATTAGGGATCAGGACAGGAGATCTTTTCACTTTGTTCACATTTAAACCTAGCACTTTATAAACGCTCAAAACATTTTGGCAAATGAATTTTGAATGTATGTGGGCTGTGCAAAGCAGATGTTCAATTATAAACTGTATTATTCTGCTGTCACATTTACTCAGGGGAAGTTATCTCAATTACACAGATATTGAACATATTAACGCTGATTTTTCTTCCACACTCTGAGCTACCAACATTATCCAATTATTCTAGAAGGTGATACTGGCTTCATCCCACCTTTACGTTGTTTTAAAGTATCAAGAGGAGATACTGAGAAAAACTGCAGCAGAAGGCAAGGGATATGGAATGGCTTATGCATTTAGTGGCCAAAAGGGACATTTATGAGTTAATTCAGAAGTATTTCCAGTTCATCTATTTAAAAAATATTAGACATTTTTTTTAAACTTATATAAAATACCTGGGTTTGTGGCCAAGCTATTATAAAGTAAGCAAAATAACTTCCAGATAAGCTGCATTCTCAGGGAGCGGTACTCAAGTTAGTTTACCAGCAGTTACTCAGCTATAGAATCCATTACGTCATCACGGCCCCAGCAGTTGGTAGTATCGTAAAGTAAACAAATCTCTGTATATGCCAAATGAGTTCAATTTCTCAAATCCGTTTGGTGAAATGGAGAATGGGAGGAACATAAGAAGGAAAAGATACGGAAGATGCAGAAACAGATAAAGGGGGTCTGAGAAAAAGAGAAGGTGTCCAGCCCGAGTGAAGAGTGAAAGTATGACAGGTGTAACAGTCAGACCAAGGAGAATTTTCAACATTAGGATAAGTGTGTAAATGCTTTTGATTTATTGAGTTATACAAATTGAGATATAAAAGGACTTCATCTGTTTTAACTTTGAATCAAAGTATTCTTCAAATGATCTCCCTTAAAATTATTATTGTGATAATATTTTTAATGTGATAATAATCGTAGTTAGAATGACAAGAGTTTTATAACGT
>CABHPR010156959.1:5967-28152 GCA_902168415.1 Peromyscus melanophrys | reverse complement strand
GTTTCTTGGTTTGTGTGTGTGTGTGTGTGTGTGTGTGTGTGTGTGTGTGTGTGAGGAAGACAGAGGTTTTTTTGGGTTTCTCTCTTTTTAAGAGAAAGAGAAAGAACAGAAAGTTATGTGGGAAGGACCTGGAGGACTTCAGGGAGAGAATATTCATGATTAAAATATACTGTATAAAAATTTCAATAAAAATAGCCTAACACAGTTTATAACTTATTAGTAAAGTGTATCACTTCTTTACAGAATAGAAAAATTCACTCTAAAATGCTGGCTACCTTGACTATGTTGTTTTAGTTTTGTCTTTTTAGATGTGAAGGGACCATTGCTTATGAACTACAAGAATTACAAATTTTAAAACTCTTTGAGTCCTTAAATTTTCTGGTTATGCTCATGGTTTGTAGCTTAATCCATACATTAATATTGTTAAGAAACACTACCTTCTTACTTCACAATATAGCACAGAAAAATGGCATGTCACAAATTTGTTCTTTTCACAAGTCTGCAATAGATAAAAAAAAACTAATTTTAAAATTTGTAGATTATTTAAAATGCCCTTGAACACCATAACCCTCCCAAATAGCCAAAGCTCATTGTAAAGTACAGTATATCTAATTTTTGCAATAATCTTGCGTGTTCATTTTTGTCTATAAAAAATTTTAAGAACTACAGGCAGTAAACATATCAAGCTCCTATTTGTGAAATTGGACATAGTCTGTCTCCAGGATAACTACAGTGTTCTAAGGAGGAAAGAGAAAGCAGAAAGAGGTCCAGAATTTCTTTTTTAAATTGAGTTTATTCCATTTTTCTTTTTTGCTTTAGGTTTTTATGTATTAAAATACTTAATATGCTAACCAGTCTTTCCCCCTCTCCCTTTGCTTCTTTGTGTTTAACTGAACAAATGAAGCTGTGCTTTCTACTCTGTGTCCCGGCACTCTAGTGTGTCTCAAATTTGTTGACAGCTTTAGTTTACTCCCACACACACATCCAGAATTGTTATATTTGTACCACAGTTAAATAATGTGTGTGCTAATTTCCCTACAAAATCCTGTATTTAAAAAAAATCTTTTCGGTTTCTACTTCTTTATTGTGAACAGTTCTTACCAAAGAAATTTCTCTAAAATACACAACAAAGAATCCTTCCGCTGAGTAATGTTCTTAATGTTCCTAGGTGTTCTTAATACAATCACACAATTTTCTTTTGTAATATGCATTGGAATTATTTTCCTGTGAACATTTAAAATATTTAGCTTTGCCTTTGACTTCACATATTATAGTTTTATTCTTCACATTTTGATTATGCTTATGAGGTTTTTATGCAGAATACCCACCAACAGAAAGCAAATCTAAAGCAGTTATGCCCTGTGGGGCAACTGTGAACTTTCACTTAAGAAGATTATGACTTAAGCAGTAATATATTTATCACAAGTGAAAGCCTTTATTTAACACAGACATTTTCATTGTACTGAGTTAATCTACTGAGGCTAGTAACTGGTCATGGTGTGTAACATCAGTTGAAACTGATGAAGAAACAAAAAAGAAAGCATTCAGTTCTTCTATCAAGATATTTCAAAGTCATCCAATTTTAAGGAAACTATTAAAATAGTACCATGCACCATGGGATATAGAGCAAGCATTAACTTAATGTATTCCAGGGACAGGGATCTGATCAAACAGTATCTTGTTTTGCTCACTCGAAGACCCACAAAATTGATTTTATTAAGTATATAAAAACAATACTATACAAACACTATATTGGATAGAATTCAATAATGTCAGTGTCAGTAAAGACTGAACAAAAGGAACTCAAATTTTCTGTAATTTTTCTGGAAAACTGGATTCATTTTTTGAGATTTGGTGACACACATACAGCTGGAGTTATCTCCAGTTCCACCCAGGCCTGCAGTCACTCAAATCCAAATAAACACATAGACCTTATATTATTTAAACTGTTTGGCCTAACGACTCAGGTTTCTTGTTATCTAGATCTTACATCTTAAATTAACCCATTTCTATAAATCTATACCTTGTCACATGGCTCATGGCTTACTGGTATCTTTACATGTTGCTTGTCATGGTGGCGGCTGGCAGCGTCTCCTGACTCAGCCTCCCACTTCCCAGAATTCTCCTTTCTCTTTGTCCTGCCTATACTTCCTGCCTGGCTATTGACCAATCAGCATTTTATCTATCAACCAATCAGAGCAACACATTCACAGCATCCCCAGCACACACATCTTGAATCTGGCACTCTGAAGGCTGAGGCAGGTGGATCTCTCTTTGACTTTGAGGTCAGTCTGGTCTCCACAGCAAGTGAGTTTGAGGTCAGTCTGGTCTCCACAGCAAGTTCGAGGCCACCCAGAGTGACATCATGAGATTGCTGTCTCAAAAAAAAAAAATACATATCCTTAAAACACAGTATTTCACATAAATCTGCAATAATTCATGTTTACAAAGTTAAAGATCAAAATGTGAAAAATGTTTATAGAATCTTTAGTCTTAGTAGGCAAAAGTTAAAAAGCATGCAAAATACCTGTTAATCACAGAATGAATGAATCAATACATGTTCAAGCCATTGAAGGCTCTCTGCAGTAGAATATGATCAAAGAATTGCCACATGAAAGAGCGTGGATGCATTTCCCAAATGTCTTGTTAGGTGAAAACAAGGGGGAAATATTCTAGATTCACAGTGAGTTGATAGGCATTCTTTAACTTTAACACTTTGCATTTGTGTTGTTATTGAAATTTTAGGTAGGTAATCACTGGGTGAATGAAGTATAAGTCCAATTAAATTTCTATGCTTAATAATTATAAAAGGTATTTTCCCCAAATATATACAGTTACTCTACTAGCCTCAGTAATTCTTCAGTAGTATATAAGTTATGAAATTGTCTAATATTATTAATGAGTGTGTTTTTAATAAGCTTTTTGTCAAAAGATAAGTTATGTAGTCAAAATTGTCTGCTCATAAAGAAATCAAAGGTGCGTGGCTTGATAAATTACCACAATCTACACGTGTCTGTGAACCTACCACTCATCAGGTTCAAATTATACTGTTTAGTTATTGCCTTCAGTATCCTCAAAAAGTAACAAAAATTCGGACTTCCCACACTATGTTTTGCAAATTCCACACTCTTTTGTAAATTTACAGCCAATCATACTGCTCCTTAAATGCAGGTACTCTTTGACTCTGCCTCCCAGGCATAGGAATTACAATCAAGAGTGACTTTCCTGAGGCCAATCCTAGGCCAATGGGCACTGAGTTTATAAGGTAGCTATCCTAGCAAACTTGAAGCAGCAAACCAGCCGGGGGCAGTCATCCATGGTGTCAGCTTCAGTTCTGCCTTGGCTTTCCTTGATGATGGACTATAAACTGTAAACTGAAAAAAAAAAAATTGTTTTGTTCTCTCCAAACCAGAAATTGGCACTAGATAGTGAGATCTTGCTATAATGGACCTGGACGATGTTGGGTTTAGGGGTGGGGGTAGTGGAGGTATTTGTAACTCCAGGCTGGAAAAGTCACTGAGTGCTCAGAACTTAATGGTCTGTTCTGTGGGAGCTGAAAAGGTAAGAATACCGGGAAAAATGCAGACAATGAGGGTCTAATGTCTAAAGCTTTGGAAAGAAGTTTGAGAGTTCTCTAACTACCCTATCAGTGCCACTTGTGTGAGGTATTTGAATTAAGAATCTGTGGAAGGGAAGTGATTTTTCTCTTTGATTTACTAAGACAATGGATGTGGGTTGCTCGAACTTAAAATTCATCTGTAGTTAATAAGACACCAGCATCATCATTCAGGAGAAACCTCCCGAGGAAGTAATCACACCTCATGGCTGTCACACAGAATCTGGAATATGAACTTGGCAATGTGTAACAGTTTCCTACGTGATCATGGTTTTAGGAACAGCTGAGACTTGGTACTAGGAGAGACCAGAAAATGTCATTGGGAAAAATAGAGCCTCAAATGTAGTGGATATTCTAGCATATTAGAGATGCTAGGATTATGGAACAACAACCAAGGAGAGAGATATGTGTAGAGTATAGCCAGTCTGCATCTGCATCCCCCAGATAAGTTATGTTCACACTGTGGGTGGCAGAGCTGAAAATGTGGGGCTCTCCAAGCCCTTTAGAACCCAAAAGATAATGAGTCACTTCCACATATTGGACATGTAGCTATTTATACTATTTGATTTGGGTTTTGAGTTGCTTTGATTTTTATCTGTGCCATGGTTCTTCCTCCCTGGAATAAGAAATTACATAACCTATTTGGATTTTACAGGAGCCCACATTTAGATGACCTTGAATTATTTTTAAATATATGTTTCATGTTTCAATATTATAATAGAATTGTATCATTTCCTCCTCTTTTCTCCCTCCAACCAAAGTACACCTACTGCTTGTTCTCTTTCAAACTAATGACATTTTCCCCTTTATTTGCTGTTGTTATTGTCCTGTGTGTGTATTCCCACATATATAGATTTTTAAAGAGACTGTAGACTTCTAAGGTGTTGAAATATTTAAAGACTCTGGGACTTTAACAATTAGACTGTGTTTTATATTGCAATAATAACAGGAGATATTAAGGATGAGAAACGAAAGGTTTAAAGATATGGGTTTGTGAGTCAAAATAATTAAAAGTTTAATGCCATGATTTTTGTCAACTTGACAAAGAAATTTCAGTTTGCTCAATCAGTTTCATCAGATTGGCCTGTAAGCTTATCTACGAAGCATTTTTTAAACTGTTCTTGATATAGAAAGGCCTAGCCCTCTGTGGGCAGTGCAATCCTTGGGAAGGTGGGCCTGAGCTGGGGTAAAAACAGGCAATAGAGCAAGCCAGATGAGGCCAGCCACTAAAGGGTGTTCCTCCATGATCTCTGCCTCGGCTCCTGCTTCCAGGTACCTATGCTGATGTCCTGCTGAGGCTTCCCTCCTTGATGGACCACAGCTAAAAGCCAAACAAACCCTTTCTAACACAAGTTGCTTTGGGTCTATGTTTTATCCCAGCAATAGAAAAGCAATTTAGAAATCTAGAACAGCCACCTTGCTTGGATTGCTTGCACAGGCTCTGAGGATCAAAGTCCTGTCCTTATGCCTGGCCAAACTATCTCCCAGAATCTCCTTCCAGTGACTTTTAATGGGTCTTCTTTCTGATTACTTTACAGATGAAAAGGTCTTTAACTCCTGAAGTGCACAGCATTACTGTGAAGATTTTGTCAGCTTTGTTATACATTCTTAGGTTCACAAACAAGAGCCAGAGTTAATGCATAGATGAGCTTGGTACACTAAGTAGCCTAAAACTAGAGTCTTTGCTACTCCTCCTCTGGTGTTTCAGCAAACAAAATGACTAGAAGCATCAAGATTTATACCTTTTCAAAAATGGATGGAAACAGTCATTGCTTTACAGAAGTAATTACCAAGGACTGCAAAAATCCAGTCTCTGAAACATCTTCAAACATGCCCAAAGCCTGAATCTCATGAAAGCTCTCTAAATCAGAAAGGGAGGCTTATGAGAATTTTCCTACCCAAAAGGGGGCAAGAATCTTGTCCTGAGGATGGAAAACAAAATGATTGTTACAAACAGCCTGAAAAATATATGCCATGCAATTATGATATGTAACAATATTTTTAAAACTCAATTTGTGGGCTTAACTTCACTAACAACTTTCTGAAAAGTACTTGTCATTCATTGGGTGCTTAAATTAAACATTCAGCCCTAAAAACAATTCTTTCCTTGTTCTTT
The DNA here is from genome assembly GCA_902168415.1 of Peromyscus melanophrys. Classification (NCBI taxonomy): domain Eukaryota; kingdom Metazoa; phylum Chordata; class Mammalia; order Rodentia; family Cricetidae; genus Peromyscus; species Peromyscus melanophrys. Next base: position 22,420 of record CABHPR010156959.1, on the reverse strand, counting down.
ACACACATAAAGCATGTTCTGCCCTCAGTAACCTTAGACCAAAAGATATATTTACTTTTTGTGGAGTAAAATTTTTGTGAAAAGGAGCTATTTTACACTTTAAGTTAGATGAATAATGCTAATCTTCAGCCTGTCAGTTGTACTATTGAAATGTATGGCTAGAGAGAGCTTCTCAGGGATATGCTGTTTGGGGAAATTTTAATCAAAGTCAGCAGCCTACACGGGATGGGTCTGCCATTTAAAGGACCTTGCTGTGGGGTTGGGGGTTGATTCATCTGGTAAAGCACTTGTCTTGCAAACCTGAGGTCCTGTATAGGATCAATGGGGTCCACATTAAAGTCAGGAGAAGAGGTGTGTGCCTGTAAACTCCGGGCTGAGAATTCAGAGACAATGTGATCCCCAGAGCTTGTGAGCATGCCAATATAGCCAAATTTCCAAGTGCAGTGAGTTTCTCTTTGTCAAAATTAAGATGAAGGGCTACTAAAGAAGACATCGATATTGGCCTCTGGTATCCATATATGTGTGAGCACATGTACATTCATATGTACACACAGAGCCACATTCCTGCATGATAGTTTCCCCTTAAAAGACCTTGGGTGGGTGAGCTCACCAGAATGTCTCTAAATTACTTACAGGAAAACATTCATTTTAAATCTTCTTGAAAAAGATACTGATATTTTTCAACTTTGTGTCACTTTCCTATCTATAAATTCTTTATAGGACATTTTTGTTGATGGCTGTGATTGTAGTGGCTCAGCCACCTCCTCAGTCTTTCATGAGTAAATTTATTGTTTGAAAAAAGAAATTCTCCTATCAAATATCATAAGCTTTAAAATTTTAATTGGCTCTAAATGTTAACCACTATTATAAATACAAACTTACTGTTAATGTTTATGCTAGTTTACTAAGGATTACTGACTAACTTTGTTATTACAATACATACAATACACACTAGAGAATGCTTTTTGTTTCCATATATATATATATATATATATATATATATATATGCCCTATTAATGATGCACATTTGAAATTAATATTCTTAGTATTGCAATCACAGGTAATATTGTCATTCCAAGTATTTCATCAAGTACTTTGTACAGAAAGGTAACTTCAGTTACTGGGCAGTGATTTTTAATAAGGATATGTCATATACCATTTTTTAAAAATGTTTTTAACTGAAATAGAATTACATCACTTTCCCCCTCCCTTTTCTCCCTCTAACGCTTCCCATGCTTCCCCCCATTCAAGCTGATAGCCTTACATAAGGAAATTGTAAGTGGGAAAATGGATCATTTCATGCAGGCTTTCAGTCATCAGTCAGGCAATGCATAATGAATCACAGAAAAGCAAGAATCTCTCCTTATCTGAAGGACCTTCAAAAAATACCAAGTGACTCCCTCACTGTCCGAAAGTGCCATACTCAATATTAACTCAAACCTGTCACGCTTAGGAGTAAGCAAGTTTCCCTGTTCTGTTTTCAGTGTAAGAAAAACACTATCATCTTTCAAATAAAAGCCCTTCACCCATGCGAAGATTCACTCAATCACTCCTCCGTCAACAGTGAAACTCAGTTCCTATTTCTTGGCCTTCATCCTAGGGAACTCACTCCTTTTCTGGGTACACTTCCTGCACATTGCGATTCACTTTGGAGAATCTCTTCTTAGCTGGCAAAGGTCTATTAGACGATGACAGTAAGATTAGCATCCACTCCAATAATTGACAAATGGTGTTTGATTTTAATTAATGAGAAGATGTCTACTTCTCTTCCTTTTGGCAGCTCTTTCTTCTGTCACTTGACCAGAGTTTCCAGTTGCCATCCACCTTCTCCACTTCCGCTTACTGCATTCCTATTCCAACGTGACTAACCACACACACAGGCCACACAACAAGGAAGTGTTAAGGAAATGAATAATAGTCTCAAAACCAGTTTGAGCAATCCTCAGTTTTTGATAATGCTCTGACTGTTTCCCTTTTAAACAAATCTATCTTATCCTTGACATTTTGTCTTCAAGGAGTTTTTAAACCAGGTTCCTTTTTTGTTCTCTCTTCAGCTCATCACACCGAGTCATTCTTAGGGTTTGATTAGCTTCATAATTTTTTTACATTTGCAAACGCATCATTCACAAGAGCACTGCTTGTTTTCTTGTCTGTCTGCACTGGATATTTTTCCTGTAGTTAGAGTTAAACACTAACACTAATATATTCATGCATACTATGGCTTTTTCTTCTCTGAACTGCTCAGTAGAATATCATGTTCCAAACTACTTTCATCAGCTATAAAAGTATATTGAAAATAATATTGAAGTAATTATCAATTATCACCTCATTTAAGGAATATGTAAAACCAATTTAAAAAATGAAATCATTAGTTGCCAGAGCTAAAAAGCACATATAAACCCAAACACAAACACATAATATACATGTAGAAATAGATGCCAGAGAGAAGGCAGGAACCACTCTTCCTCCTTGTTCAGTGTTCCTTTCTGAAGCAGCAAACTCAATGTCCTTTCTGTACTTCAGTGTACACAGGTTAAAGTTGACATTTCTTGGCTGTGCTTGAGGACAAGTATGTTATATCTGACTAATGTTTAGAAGAAATTTTTAGAGAAATATCCAGCTAGGATTTTGCATACATATTTTATAGTCCACTGCCTGGGATGGAAATAAAACAAATTGCATCATGTATCATGAGTATGATGGAACATTAGTATTATTGACTAGGAAAGAAAGAGCTAGAAGATAAAAGGCACTTCAGTTTGGATTACCAGAAAGTCACAATAACACTCCTGAATATTAATTATTCTTCATTATTTTTGTCTCCCATTGTGTGAATACATATATTAGCAGTGTAAGTTACAGAAATCCAAGGAGATACTAAAATTACTAAATAATGAAAATGGAGTTTTATTCCTCAGTAAAAATTTTATACAAGTGTGGTGGGCACTTTGAGTCACCACTTAGATTCTGACACAACAACTGGTACCTTTCAGCTACTTCTACTCATTTTCCTTTGGCTGAAGAGAGTCACCACACTAAACTGGTAAAACTCAGGGACAGGTTTCAGGTAGTGTGTGAAACCCAGACCTCTCAGTGCTATGTAGGAACAACCCTGAAGGGCTCCCTTGCCATCTGGGCTCTCATAGAATGTGGGCAGAGGGTGTCAAAACCCGATAGTGGCGTACATTTGCCTCTACTCAGTCAGCCTTACTGCTTGCCCTTGTTCTGCAGACTATCATCATTACAGACCACTAATAAACTTGCATCATTCTACACCTCTCTCCAGAAGGCATTCCTTGGAAAATGGAATCTTACATCAATGATATTAAGATACATGTTAAAACTTAGAGAATAATTTCAAGAATTCATTTGAATGCTGACAGACTTCAGCATCATTGTGAAGTAAATAAATCCCTCATCTCTTACATATGTACATAATTTGGAGTTTAGTGCCAATGATTAAAATAATAAAAATGAGAAGAGTTAAAAGTTCCCAGTCTTAATCAGATAAGCACCTCTTTACACTGAATGACAATGAATGTAAAGACTATTGGCTTCTCAGGGAACTGAGAATAAGCAACAGTTGAGGGCTCAGCCCAACTACAACATTTATATGATTAGAAATTTGAAACCAAAAACAAAAAATTATAAAAAAATAGTTTTTGCTAATAAAACTATCTTTTTGAATTTAATTGGACTCTTATTATATTTGAAATGATAGCATTTTTGGAAATACAGGATTTGGAAGATTCTATTTTGTATTTATTATAAATTATATTTGTATTCCATTTTATACTTTTAACTTTGCCCACTTTTCATTGTTCCGGTTATTGCCACTAAGCTTCAAAATTATGGGAATATGTAAAAGGTTAGGGATTTATTCACTTCACAATGATGCTGAAGTCTATCAGCATTCAAATGATTTCTCTAAATTATTCTTTAAGTTTTGACATGTATCTTAATATCATTGATCACCCTGAGCTAGGGCTCAGAGAATGCTGTTGAAAAAAGGTGTAGGAAAAAACCTAAAAGCAGGAAATTGGGAGAAGAACTATGGGGAAATGAAGCCATGGCAGTCAGGAACTTAGAGATGATGCGATTCCTTACACAGGGCTTGCACAAGACCAGACCTGTTCGTAGTCAGCTACAGATAGGGGAGGGGCTCAATGGACCCTATAACTCCCTGCTGGACTATCGGCCATTGATGGATTCAGGAGTAGGAAGAAACATTGTCTTTGAGTGTATATCGAACAGTGAGCCCACCAGGCTCAATCAGATAATTGCAAGCACAGGTCACATAAACGGCCCAGATCTAATTTAGTGTGTCACAAAACAAAGACAGGAAAACAGAAAAGGAAACTTTACAGAAGAAGACAGGGCTGGTTAAAGTAAGAGGGAAAAAAGAGAGGGTATGAATCACAAGAAATGCCATTTTTAAATGTGTGTGTGTGTGAAATTGTAAAAGATCAAATTTAATAATTAAATAAAAACATTTGCCAGTAACAAAAGTCATGTCTCATCTATTTCAGCTTAGAAATTTTAGAATCTTTCATTTTATATTTTAAAAAGCTATTATTTTAAAATTAAGAAGAGAATTCAGTTAAATTCAAAGTGATAGATTTTTCTTGATGAAAATTGTCTTTTAATAAATTATGTATTTATTTTTTAATTTCTAATATAATTTCATCACTTCCCTCCTATCCTTTTCCTCCCTTCAATGCCACTCATGCATCTTCTGTTGCTCTCTCTCAAGCTCATGGACTCTCTCTCTCTCTCTTCTTGTCTTTACTCTCTCTCTCACTCACACACACACACACACACACACACACACACACACACATAACACGCACATATATATGCTTAAATACATAAATATAAACTGTCCAGTTCATATGTTACCTATATGTATATGATCTCAGGGCTGATGACTTCATATTAGATAACCCATTAGGGGACTCCTCCATAGAGAATACCATTTCTCATATTCCCAGTATTCCCTAGCTGTGACTAGTTCTTAGTCTAAGGTTGAGGCCTTATGAGCTTTCCTGCTTCCATGTTTGAGCCTGCTTTAACATCAGTGCACATTGCCACACATTAATGAAAAACATATTTAAAAAGTCTTCACCTTGAAAATTTTCATGAATGGGGAAGCAAGTAACTTTTGCCATGCTATCCACCAACTTATTTTCAACCAAAAAGAGAAATATAAGTACAAAAACAAGTTATCCCAATGGAATACATGTTCTTATTCTTATTCAGAACCTATGTAGATTTCAGCTAGACATTTGGACAGCCGTAATAAATACTGAATATTTCTGCTTTCTCAGAAACTATATGCAAGTGTTTTCCCCAATGGTATACATGTGGAATATTTGTTTGGCAGCTGGTAGAATTCTTCTTTGAGATGACTAATACATGTTCATGGCCCCCTTGGGGAAACAATTACTCATTTTTTTTTTCTGTTTGAAATGTGAACAATGAAATAGAGCTACAATGGCTTCCTTGAACCACTCAGAATCCTTGGCAATGCTATGCAAAAGTCTGCATCCTAGCCACCAATAAAGCACCAAGTAGCCCTATGCTCCTATCTCAGATTTTGATGACTGAACAAAATCCTAACTGGCATAAAGACAAAAGGATATAACTCATTATGTAAAATAGAGGCTGCTCTCAATAAAAATGTAAAAAAATATTTTCAAGTTTTGAAAAAGTGAATTGATTTTTTAGATGACACTAAAGGCCCGTTTTTATTTTAGCATTATGATAATGAGCCATTCATGCGTGCCTCATTATGGGATGTTTCTCTGCTGAATAGGTTCCACAAAAGGTACAAAGTTTACTACTCAAGCCTGCCAAAATAGTAACTCTCTTTATAATTCTTACCTCAAACCACCTCTTCTGACATCACATTACCACACTCCAATAAATGCAACTTCCTTAGAACAGCTGCAACGGCACACTGTCTCAGGAGGTTGTCGTGGTTGATCCTGGATGTCAGTTTGACAGGATTTAGAATCATATGGAGATGGAGGGAACACCTCCATAGCTCTAGTGAGATTAACTGAAAGCAAAACAGCCACCTACAAAGTGTGTAGCACCTCCATACTGAAAGCCAAATCTAGAGAGGTGGATGGATGCCTAGCTTCAATTCCTTCTGAACAGTGTGTCCATTGCTGCTGTTGTCACACTTTCTTGACCTCAGGCTCCAGCTTCTTTAGACTTCCAGCATTGATTCAATACTGACAATGTCCCAGGAGCTTACAGGATTTCAGTACCAGATTGGGACAACTGAGGCATCCAGGTGGCTAGACTAGCAGCTACAACCAGGTCATCTACTTTTCCAGGGTTCAAGTAGCTATTGTTGAATTACTCAGCCCCTACCATATATGTCAATCAAGTAATTCTCTTTTTATAATATATGCACCTTCTATTGGTTATGTTCCTCTAGCGAACACTGCTAAGTAAAGTGGGGCTCTTAGACCATAATAGTAGAATGATAGATGTAGACATTTAACTTATTGGCAACAAAGCAAAAATGTAAAATAAAAGTAATGCATGAGTTCATAAATATTAAACATTTTATTAAAAACAATAGTCTCCAGGGGCTAGGAAAATAGCTTAGCTGATAAGGTTACCCATTCCTAGCACCCAAGTTGGAGGACAAGCTGGACTGTAACTCCAGCTCCAGGGAATCTAATCCCTGGTATTCTTAGAAACTCATGTGCACAGACTGACAAACAGACACTCAAAATTAAAAATAAAATCGATTTTAAATAAATAAATAAGGATTAAATTAACAAATCACTGTATGTACTCATCAATTCACTCACTCAATATGTAAGTACCTTGCACCTGTAATGTGAAAGAGCCTCATTTGTGAGCACAAGGCTATGTCAAACTGTTCTATTTCTGACCACAAATATAGTTTTGAGTAACTAAACACCAAGGGAACCAGAGCTGACAAGGGATGTACGGGCTTCTTAAGGATATGAATAGTTCTTCTTCTATCAAAAGGAAAGGCATTTACAAATGAAAACAGGCTTGCCAGCTATTATTAGGAATCGGTGCTTACTCATGCAGACAACCGCAACTCAAGCATTGACAGAGTTTAACTTGTGGTCCTTGTGCCGCCTTCCCTCTCAAATGAAAACACAAATCACACTACAATATTCAGGGGTCTGCCTTCCCTGCATGACAAAGAACATTTCTCTGGTAAGCACTGAAGTTATAATTTGATATACATCTATGTTTGGTGCCACTTAATCATGTAAAGTTTTCCCCTACCCTAAAAGGCTTTGCGAATTTCATAGTGAAGCCACAATCATGTTTCTTTAAATGTGAAATGGCATTTGCATTCTTCCTGAACAGGTACTGACATTTCCCCTGGAGCCTTCCTCAAGCTCTTTCTCCATAAACAGGCTACCATTCCCTAAATAGAGTTAAAAGTCATGTATTTTTTATTAAAAACAAGTTCAGTAAAAATCAGGGTTTTCTGAGAATAAAAACTATGTTAATGAAAGGAGTATGTTTCTTATAAAAAGTGTTTTCAAATAGGAAGCCTGGGTATTGTTTAATCTATCACTTCCTGTTCCGTAAGATTAATGTCTGCTCAGAGAAAACTCTATCTTGTTCAAAATACTATATTTTTACACTATAATTTTCTTGATGATATTAGAAATTAAAACTATCATGCATTGATCTCACAGTCACTCAAAACACATCAGTCACATTTTTAGCACACAATATTCTAAAAAGAGAAATATTTTCTTGTCAACAGATGAATAAATCAAACTGGTTCTATTAAAACTAGCTTGTTTGTGCTAATAGAGAATTTATTTTCAATCATTGATATAGGATTGATCACTGATATACCAAAATCCAACTTAAAAACAGAGCATAATTATTTTAAAGAAAATATACCATAAAATCAAGGCTGTGACTGACCTTTCTCCCTCTCCTCTCCCCTGTCCTCCACTCCTTCAACTCTCCTCCCTCTTTACCTCATCCAGTCCTCCTCCTTCATCTCCTTCTCCCTCTTCTCCACCATCATGCTCTGATCTAAGTATTTGAGCATCATATTTTAGTAGCTCTTTATAGATAAGAAGAACTAACAGGATATCTGCCTGTTTGCAAATGTGTAGTAAAGAAAATGAGAGATTTTTTTTTAAAGTAATTGTTAACATCTTCATGATGACAGAAACAGATAATCCCAGCATCTTCAGGATAGACCATCAAACTGGAGATGCAAGAGGAAATTGATACTGTAACTGGTGCATGCAGTGGGTAAGGACACAGAATTTCCTTTGCTTACACAATGCCAGGCTGCTTTTCCTCAAAGCCATCAACTGACTGAACAGCACCCATTGCCCAGCTACATGATGAAGATTCATCTGCTTTACTCAAAGCCTATCAATATGAATGTAAAATTCCTCTCAAAATGTCTTTGTAGCAACATGTATATGAGATCCAAATATCTGGATGCTGTGGCCTAGACAAGCTGGCATATAAAATTAACCAGTACAGACTTTAAATAGATGCAGCTGTTGGTACAATATCATGGCCCAGTTCATTTCACATTTGTGTAGTCATTAACATGGTATTAATCTATTTCTATTGCTAAAATGAACAGAATGCTGAAATTTAAAATGACAATGTAGTTAGCTTGATTGCATTAATAAAAGAGTTGGAATAGTTTCGCAGTCTGTTCCCAGCACTGATGGCCATGCTTATTGGGAATAAGAGCTGTTCCTGTTCAGCCTCTTTCCTGTGAAGGGCACTGAGCATGGAGTTCAACACAAAGTTGTCTGTAACTTAGCACCTCACAAACAAACTTATGCAATCTATATTACATTGAATTTCAAAGAAAATTTTGAAGATAAATATTTGTATTTTGTTTTCAAGCTCTACTGGTTTAATCGACTCCCTAGATATTTATACTTGAAAATGAGATGCAAAGAGAAAACAGAGAAATGACTCAAAATTAAATATAAAACTTTAAGTTTACTTACCATCCTTAATGCAGACATGAAGTACCATTATGTTATTCCTACCATTGTATGTTTGATTTGCTCTTTTTAATGATTACACTTTTTCAGATTTTATTTGGGTGTAGGTAATATGTTTGCATAATTAAAAAGTCAAAAAATACCATAAGAAGTGTGTGCCCCTTCCCCCTACTGGCAGCAGCACTCTGGAGAGCAGGCCCTGCAGCTCTCCTGGACAAACAGTAGAGCTGCTCCTGGTGGTGTGAGTGCAGGTGAGCTGGACCCAAGGGTATGAAAGCCGGAGAACTGACCCAGCTCCTTGCTGTCTGCCACACTAGGAGAGCTAGCTGCTAGACTTAGAGAGCTTGCTCAGGTGGTGATGATGAAGGAAAGCTGATGGACTGACAAACCCAGCTACTACCCTGGTCCAGAACCAGGACTACGAGGTAGCTCATCCCCAACATCCACCTCATCTATGAACTGCTGGAGCATGTGAAGGGGCCAGATCTGCAGATCCAAAGCTACAGGATCTCCATGACTCAAGGCAACAATAGGCTATCCAAGAGGAGTCCCAGTGAGGAGCCAGTATCCATAATGTAGCAGAAGCCAGAGGCCTCAAACCATACCAATGACTCATTGCAATGAACACTTACAAGTAAAGATTTAGGTACTAAAGGGTACACTGTGTGACTCACTGGGCCACAGTATAGCTTCCATACAGAGATGTCTTTATTTGTTTTGTTTTTCTTTATTGGTTTTACTTTTAAATTTTGCTTTGGTGAGGAGGTTGCAAGAGCAGAGGGCAGAAGTGAGGAGATGGGGAGATGAAAAGGATCAGGTTGCATGATGTGAAATCCACAAAGAATCAACAAAAAGTTTTAAAAATGAAGTGGCTGCCCATGCTTCTCTGCTATTTACCTGATTCCCACTCATCCTGCCTTCACACAGTGAGGTGATATTCTTGCATGCTCTCTCATTTGAGATTTTAATCCTTTTTAATAGAGGCCACTAGTGTACTCTCAACAGTCACTCAGTTTTTCCTTCTTAATATAATATATATTGGATACACCTATGACTGTCCTGATAAAAGCTAAAAGGAAAATTCACAAGTTATACAAATGCAAATGATAGGAAACTTTAAAAGAAGAAAGATTGTTTTGCGTGCCCATGTTAATTCAGTCTCGTTGTCTAGAAGAGTGCAGACGTTGGTGGACCAAAGATTAGTCATTCCTGGCTTTGGAAACATCACAGGTAGAAGACATTTTTAAGAAAAAAGGAAAGAAGTGAGGTCTTCAAATAATGAAGTACTTTCTTTAATAGAAGAGTTTTGAATTGCCTTCACGTTACCTTTCAGGTTTATTTACATCATTTTGTCATATTCTTCAGACATGATGTAAATTCTGCTTTCAGTCCTGTCTGATGCTAGGTAAACTCTTCATCTGTGTCTTCTTTACCTCCACTATCCTTTGTATCTGCATATGCTGTTTTTTATTATTTCAGTGTGACAGAGTAGTCTAGGTTTGGTTGTTTTTTCTTGCTTTCATTAGTTTACATAGATTCCATTTTATCTCTTGATTGTGTCTCATGATCTCCCTATCACAGAAAATTTCCCCCAAGGATCTTATTCAACACATTGTTTATTTTTTCTTACTCCTATATATTGTTTATTGTGACATTCTTAAATTTTGTCTTACTTTCAAGTTGCTTATGGTATTGTTTTATCTTGACAAGTTATCAATAATTTACTGATAATTATTGATTACTTGTCAAGATAAATTAAGTCAATATTTAACACATCATTTTCCCTGATGGTCACAGTTTCTTTTATTTTTCTTTATTTCCTTTTTTAGATGACTAATACATGAGTTGTATTTCCTTGGACCACATATCTATTGCAGGTTTCTTTGAAGATGGAAAGTGGAAGGATACATAACGAAAATGCATTCTGCTTCTTTTCAAATCAGAAGTAAATATCTTCCAAGACTGTCATCTATGCAAATATCTACAAAACTTGTCCTTCTTTCTTTTCAATAATGGGAGAAATAATGAAAGGGCTTCCTGTCCTACAAACTTTGTCAGAGGTTAACAACAGAGTTTCCTCATTTTAGATTGTTTTCTCACCTTGGGATATCTAGCTAACTTTGACTGTCTTTCCACACCCAACATCCACCTCATCTATGAATTGCTGGAGCATGTGAAGGGGCCATACCTGCAGATCCACTGCTACGGGATCTCCCACAACACAAGGCAACAACAGGATGTCCAAGAGGAGTCCTAGTGAGGGACCAGTATCCATAGGGAAGCAGAAGCCAGAGGCCTCAAATCAGACCAGTGACTCTTTGCAATGAACACTTAGAAGTAAAAATGTGTGGAAAAAGAGAACAATGCTGGAGCCCACCTAAGTTTCCTAGTGGCTTTACCCAGCAGGGCTGCATAAGAGGATGACTGGGTCACGGACCTGGGTACCAGGTGTTTGTAAGGGTCTACACATGGCTGTATCTAGCAAGGGGGAGGTCTTTTGCCCCTCCCATTGGCTTTGTTATAAAAAGTCCTTTTTTTTCTCAGTATCAATGGTTTAATTCCCTAATAAAAAGGTACGGATTAACAGAAGAGGTGTGAAAACAGTATTCGTCCAATAAATATAGCTCAACATCAAGGATAGACATTACCTCAGGGTAAAGGGTAAGAAATAGATATACCAAGCAAATGGACCTAGAAGCAACGTATTGGCATTTAATAACTTAAGTAAAAATGCACTGTATTTTTTAGCACTTGCACAAGATATGGCCCTAACTGAACCTACAAGATTAAGCATTACACAGGTAGTTTCCAGGTAACTAATACCTTAGCTGAAAACCTCTCATGTTTACACACAGAGCATTAGTAAACCTGGAGTAAAAATATATGTACTTTTTTTTTTTTTTGGTTTTTCGAGACAGGGTTTCTCTGTGTAGCTTTGCGCCTTTCCTGGAACTCACTTGGTAGCCCAGGCTGGCCTGGAACTCACAGAGATCCTCCTGGCTCTGCCTCCCGAGTGCTGGGATTAAAGGCGTGCGCCACCAACGCCTGGCTTACATGTACTTTTTAATAAATATTTCAATATAAATAATCCTTAATTCAGTATGAAATGGCTGAGGGGCCCCCAACTGGATCAGGCCCTCTGAATGGGTGAGACAGTTGATTGGCTTGAACTGTTTGGGAGGCATCCAGGCAGTGGGACCAGGTCCTGTGCTCATTGCATGAGTTGGCTGTTTGAAACCTGGGACTTATGCAGGGTTGCTTGGCTCGGCCTTGGAGGAGGGGAATGGCCTGCCTGGACTGAGTCTACCAGGCTGATCTCAGTCCTGGGGGGGGGGGGGGCTTTGCCCTGGGGGGGGGGGGAAGGGGGGGTGGACTGGGGAGAAGGGGAGGGGGGTGGGAGGGGGGAGAACAAGGGAATCTGTGGCTGATATGTAGAACTGAATGGTATTGTAAAATAAAATAAAAAATAAAAATAAAATAAATTAAAAGCCCTTTTGAATAAAGTTCTTGACCGGTGGATAAGGATCTAGGCCCACCCGAAGCTATCTGTTTCTCTCCCCTCTATATTTCTGTCTAAGTCTCTTATTCCTTACTCCTCAAGAGTCCCTGGGGTAAATAAATGTGGGGGTTGGTCTTCCACAGTATATTGTGTGACTCACTGGGCCACACTATAGCTTCAATTCTGTATTTCCCAAAGTGGTCATAGTGCATATCAATATACAAAAACAGATTACAGGCTATATACACTGCATGGTTTTATTAAGAATTAACTCTGAACAGGATGAGGAAAGGATGCAGAGATTGATTTTAATTGAAAAGATATTGAATGTATAAATAGGCCATTTTGATGTGTTGATGGAAGCAATTATACTTAATCAGCAAGTTAAATATTGATGAATTATTCTACAGTTACTGTTCCTATTGATGAGGAGATAGTCAATGTAATAGTTGCAATAACTGTGTATGCAGGAAGCTTGGCTTTACAACTAGAGATCATTACTGCCAAGTAGAGTCCAACATCAGGAAACATTGTCTATAATGCTTTGAATAAATTGGATTTATCCATAACCATTTAAATCACTTGGGAAATTATTATTTTTATGACAATCAGTTAAAACCATGTTGTTGCCATAATTCAACATTCTCCTTCAGACATATTTGAAAAGTTTATGTTGGAACAAAACATCAAGAACAATTTGATGAATGGAAGGGTTATTTTGGTATGTATCTCCATGAAACTCGGCACCTCCTGGTGGGGAACACAAGGTAGCAGGAACAGGAAGCAGCTTGTCATATCACATCCAATGTTAGGAAGCAGAAAGAGTTGAATGCTGGTACTCAGTGGGCTTTCTCCTTTTATTTAGTCTCCAATCCCAGCCAAAGAATCCACATTCAGAAAGGCTTTTCTCAGTTAAACCCTTCTGAAAACACTCTTAGACTTACCTAGAGGTGTATTTTCATGGTGATTATAAGTCCAGAGAAGTTGACAATTAAGATTAACTACATATTTCTTCCTTTGAACAATGAAGAAAAGTATACAATGATTACCAGAGATATAGAAGTACGTACAGATAAAATAAAATTTATTCAAAACTATTTAAATATATTCAGGTCAAGTCATATCTTACTTATGTATTAGCAAATAATCAAATAGCTTTGCTTAGAGATATTATTCATTTTCAGACACCTAAAGTTTTGCTAACTACATCAAAATTCAGAAGAATGTGGTGTTTACAACCCTTTATTGAAATCTAATCTTGAGACAATCTTGGCCTACTTTTAAAATTAAAAGCATTCACAGGTTAGTGAAATTCAGCTAAAATTTGGTGATTGCTATCTTCCCAGGAAAGTTCTCTTATTTGCTGTTGAGTTATGAAATTCTAGTTCATGTAGGTTAAGGAACTTTAATAGAACAATTAAATCCCACTGCTTTTATTTCAAGAACTTCAAAGTAGAGTAGAACACTATAGATAATACAAAGTAATTCACAGGTACACTAACCGGAAGATCTAATCTAATCAAAATATACTCAGCATTAATGAAACTATTCCTGTCTTAGAATGCAATGCTTCCTGTCTTTCTCTTCTATGAATCTCCCTCTCCCACTATAATACAAAATCATTCAGCATTTGCACTTCCGGTAGGAATAGTTTAGGTACTGGATCTTTGGAATTAACTAAACTGAAACAAAATAAATCAAGAAAAAGTGTTGTTCACTGAATTTATTTAATCCTGTCACTAACTAGTTTGCTCTGGACTTGTTTGGTTTGCTGTCAGGCTCACAGCAAGAGAAAGCTCGTCTCCCTTCCATCGCCCAGCCTCTGTGTTCGGCACAACTTAGACCGGACTTCGGGAACTGCTCTTTCCCACCATTGCTTGCCCTCTTCCAAACTGACTCCACACTTACATCTGTGCCAGATCTTCTACAGGAAAAATGTCCTCCCCCACGGTGTCCTTCAGTGATGATGGCCTAAGTTTATAAACCCAAGAGGGCTTTCTTCATCTCCTAATGGTAATGCAGTCATTGTTTTTCTTCTTCTTCAACCTCTCTCCCCACAGTAATAAACCAGAACCTGTGTCCTGTGTTTGGCACATTTTCGGCCGATTGGTTGATACCTCAAAACTGTTCCTTTCTGTGGCAGAGGACATGTCACTTTCTTCAGTGGTGTTGCTGCTGACAAGTTGCCCATGTGCCAATAAACAATGCCCCATCCATGCCAGTGCTGGCAACTAATTAAACTCAACATGCCGTACACAGAAGATTACATGGAAATAAGAGGAGGATTTGTTGTAAAGAAAAGCAGTTTCAGTTGCAGCAGGGGAGATGAGAGAGGATAAGGGGGAAGTGAAAATGACAAAAGTTTTATATATATATGTATATGTATATTATATATTTGTGTGCATGTATATATGTGTGTGTATGTATGTATGAAATTCCCAATGAACCAAAATAAGTAAACACACACCACAAAAAGATGTCTTACACAGAAGCATAATGAAAGGAAGTTCCCAGGAAGTGGTGCTCAGTTTCATGGCTTTCATGCTGAACTTCCAGGCCCGTTGCGCCACAGTTGGCTCTAAAATCTTACACTTGTTCCTCAAATTTTCCTTTGAATGTCTGATGAAAGTTTGTGGCAAAAAGGCCATAAACAAATGAAATCAACTTTTGTATTTAAAACTCTTAGGACTTCTATGTTTTAAGATATACTATAAGTAATACATTATCAGTAATCTGATAAAAATTGTCTGATTTTTATCCTACTTGCATGGTGTTCAAGGCTCTTTCCACGTGCCCTACCCACTCAAATGCACTTTATAAATTGGCTGTCATTGAAATGTCCCACTTGGTATGGGTTATTGATATCCAGTTGCTCATGATCATGTGGGCTCAAGAAAATTGTTATTTTAATGTATTTATAGCCCAGCAACTATGTTATTTCTTGCTTTCTACATCTCAGGCAAATGTGGAATTAAATATGAGGACATATATATATGAGAACACAATATAGTGGTTGGTTAAATATCTTTAACAGATCACAACTTCCTGATAGATTATAAAGAGAGAAATCAAGCAAAGATCTCAACTTTATTACAGTAAATTTAAGATTCCTTCATTATCATACTTTAATACACAAAGGGTATTACCTTTTTAATGTGGATGGTGATTCACAATCCAACTAAGTTCACAAAAACTACAGAAAATATATCATTTAATTTGAATTAGTAAAGGAAAGCAGAATTTTCAAAAAATAATGTTGAATCCAGTAGATTTCCCTGTAGGAATCAAAAGACCTTGATAGACATTCATACTATATAAAAGGAACAAACAATAACACTTTCAATAAAAAACAAAACCATGTCACCAATAATTGCCTGGGGTAAGAAACATTTGTTAAAATGAAATATAAAACCTATTAAAATATAATACCTATTAGCATGAAGAAAAAGTTGATTAGACCACATTAAAAGTAAGAACTTCAGTTAATCAAAATAATCATTATTGGAATAGAAAATTAGAAACCAGAAGAGGCCATTTGCAATACAGAAATCTGAGTATAGATATTTATCAAGAAAAAGGAAGCACTATAAAAATCAATATGAAAAGATAGAAAGTTCAATTAAATTTGCCAAAGTTTTCAGTAGTCTATCACATAAACAGAAAAGATATATGACTATACACGTATCTGACAAAATGTTGAAATTTTTCTGTTTTGCCTTAGTCATCAGAGAAATGTTAATTAAATTGAATTGAGAAACGCACTATAGTCACTGAAAACCTAAAATATAAATGACTAAACTTGCCAGGATTTGAAAAATGTGCAGAGCAGCTAGAATTCTCACACATTAGCAAAATGAGGTGTTTTATATTAATGTGTCCAGAAAGCAGAAGGAAAAAGAGAAAGAAAGAAAGAAAGAAAGAAAGAAAGAAAGAAAGAAAGAAAGAAAGA
>CABHPR010156958.1:0-14147 GCA_902168415.1 Peromyscus melanophrys | reverse complement strand
GCATCTATGGATCAGGCAACACTACAGGAAAGGGGGCAAAAAGATTGTAAGAGCCAGAATACCAGAAAGTCCGCTATGAGACTGTCTCCCTTAGAAAGGGAGACCTGAATAATGACAATATCATTAGACATGCTAACTCAGAGGGGAAAAAAATCTCAAGGGATCCCCTTGACAAAGAACTACAGGCAAATAATGATGGCTGAGAGAGAGAGAATTAGCATCTCTCTGGGACCTAGATAGGTTATCCAATACCAAGTGGTCAGCCCTCATACTATTTGCACACAAACAACAGAAATGGACCCAGCACGTTGTATTTATACGTTTGTCCATATGTGTGCGTGTGTGTATGATATGTATGTAGCAATAATAATCAAAGAAAAAGAGGCTATTGATTTGAAAGTGGGGTTGGGAGGGGAGGGAACACGGAGAGGGTTGACGGTGGGAAAGGGAAAGCAAGTGATGTAAATTATATTTTAATTGAAATTATAAAAAAATAATTAATAAAGCAACAAAAAGAGAAATACCTTGAATAACCTGGTGACACAAAGTCAGGCATGCTGGTTTGAATGGGAATGGCCTCCATAGGCTCATATGTTTGAATACTTGGTCCCCTGGTAGTGGAACTGTTTGGGGAGGATTAGGAAGCATGGCCTTGTTGGAGGAGGTTTGTCACTGGGGGTGAATCTCGAGGTTTCAGAAGACTCAGGCCATGCCCAGTTTTCTCTTTCTGCCTCATGGCTGCATCTCAAGATGTGAGCTCTCAGCTGAGGCTCCAGTGCAATGACTGCCTGCCTGTGGCCATTTTCCCAACATGGTAGTCATGGTGTCTACCACAGCAACAGAAAAGTTACAAAGAGAGAATATGTCAGGTTTATGTTTCTCTTAGTCTATGAGGACCTACCTTAGCATGGTAGTGAATCAAAGAAAGTTTAATTTTTTTAATATATGAGTGTGTGACAATAAAAAATTAAAAGCAAAGAATCTCTTGAAGCCAGGCATAGTGGCACACAACATTTAGTCCAACGCTAGGGAGGTGAAGGCAGGTGGATCTCTGAGTTTGAGATCAGCCTGGTCTACACAGCTAGTTCCAGGACAACCAGGGCTACACAGAGACACCCTGTCTTGAAAATTCACATAAAATTTTTGAAGTTATTATTTACATTCAATAACTATGCTTTTGACTCCTCCTCTTCGTCCTCCTCGTCATCATCATTCTCATCCTCTTCCTCCTCATCCTCCTCACCCTTTGCCTTATCCTTCCTGTCCATCTTCTTCTACCAAATCTGTTTTGAGAGCAAAAGGGAACCACAGAATGATGTCATCAAGTCCTGATAAAGCCCACAGACCTTGTTCCACCTGGTATTACCACACTGGAGAAAGCTAGAAAGGAAGGAAGTCTCCCAGGAGACAGATTACAGACATGAAGCTGCCTTCTCACTGGGGTGCTGTTACAACAGTCCCCACACTAAAGATCTCACACACATAAGTGCCTCTGGGGAAAAACAAAACAAAAACAGACCACAGCAGAACCACCTTCAGTAACAGCCTCAATCTTCCCCAGTTCACAAGGATATGGGAGAAGATCCACAAATAATAAATAATTAGAGTTTCAGTCAGGCAATCCATTGCTTTGATCCAGCCAGAACCAAGTCTTCTCCCATCAGCTCCTTACATTAGGTAGTGCTGACCCTGTGGGATGTAGAACTCTCTCCAGCAAGAGTGTATCCCATCTCTCAGACTGCAAAAGGACCTTCTTCAGTGGATGCTGGCACCTCCTGATGAGTCCCTCACCCTTCCACCCCAGCACGGTATGAGTCCCATCTTCCAGAGTCATCTGGAGGCTTGATGGCTAATGCAGAGGGGTGCTAAAGAGACAGGACAATGTTCCCAGATACCTAAGTTCCAGATACAGGTGAAGGTTGGGGCAGAGTCATAAGGCATGTCTCCACTCTGTCACCTCTCAGTTTGTTCTTTAATTATTGGGCATGATTTTATTTCTGCTCTCCAACAGTGTTTCCTTCTATTCTGTTAAATCATGTGACACTACCTCTCCAGGTGTTCACTGCTACATCTTTCTCCAAAGCTCTCTCTCAGGAGCAACAGTTCACTGACTGCCTTTAGTGTGAGCTAGCGAAGGTGAGAGTGTCTTAGTGTCAATATGGTTTCTACCTGTGATCCTGTGTGGTCCTCTAGTCACTTCCCCCAGCTCTACCCAGAATTCAAAGGTTAGATTAAGCAAGTTGGAGTGTGGTTGTGTTAATGAATATTTTAAAGAGACCATCCAAACTCGTTACTAAGGGTTTCATATTTTTTGTTTTAGATTTATTTTATGTATGAATGTTTTCTTTGAAAATATGTTTGTGTACCACATGAATGTCCAGTGTCCAAGGAAGTCAGAAGGCTTTGAATCCCTGGGAACTAGACTTAAGAACTGTTGTGAGCTGCCATATGGGTGCTGGGAATCGAAATTGGGTCCTCTGAAAGAACAAGTGCTCTTAACCACTGAGCTACCTCTCCAGCCCCCGGGGCTTCATATATTCTTATGGAAACTTCTAGTCTCATGTATCAGATTTCATTACACATTTTCTGTTTATACATTTATGTATTCACTTTACTGTAGTTCATCTTTAGATTATTTTCAGTTTAAAAGCCTTATAAAATTCAGAAAATGACAAAAAGATTATACTAGTCTTGTAAATATAAAGAAAAAAGAAGTGCTTTGAGTTGATTTTCAGAAAATGGACTTTTTTTAAAGTTTTCTTCGTTTAAGCCAGGCGTGGTGGCACATGCCTTTGATCCTAGGACTTGGGAAGCAGAGGCAGGTGGATCTCTGTGTGTTTGAGTGCAGCCTGGTCTACAGAGAGAATTCTAGGCAGCCAGGGCTACACAGAGAAACCCTGTCTCAAAAAAAAAAAGTTTTCTTCCTTTGAGAGATAAATGACTAACTAGAGTTAGCAACACAGTTTGAGTCAGGAAATAGACAAAAAAAAAATCACCTGCCAAAATGCTTGTGTGTCTTTTGCCTCTGTAGAAAGCATCTTATGCCCTTGACACTGCTAATGTGTGTGTGTGTGTGTGTGTGTGTGTGTGTGTGTGTGTGTGAGAGAGAGAGAGAGAGAGAGAGAGAGAGAGAGAGAGAGAGAGAGAAGGAGAGAGAGACAGAGACAGAGACAGAGACAGAGACAGAGACAGAGACAGAGATTTTCCTTTTCCATGAGAGAAACTCTAGGGCCTTGCACCTGCCAAGCCTGCTCCCTACCACTGAGCTATATCCCCAGCCTACTTTAATCTCCAAAATCATAGATCTACAGTTAGTTCTGGGACAGGAATGAGTCCGCCATTCTTTTCCAATATACTTTTGCTACATGACCTTTCTTAATAGTTTCTAGTAGATCAGAATTCAAAACCACACTGCACACACACCTCACAGTCCACTTGTGTGAGTGGTAACACCGCAAGACCCAGACCTTTCCAAGAAATATTTGGTCCCACGGACTCTGGGACCCACCCCTCCCTTCCTAGGCTTGGAGACTTGCTGGCGCATCACCTTGTGGTCGCAAGGTATGGCGACAGCTCATGCAGAGACTGGTCTCTGGGCCCCTACCATGCACTTTGTCTGGGAAGTGAGCGCCAGTATTGGCAATACGTGATGTCTTTGGTGTATCATATTATTTTACCTATTCAAAGAATGCAGTTTCTCCTCCACATCCCACACCCAGCCTTCTAATAATGAGGAAGTAGGGTTAGTTGGGTCATCTAGACTTGGCTCCTCAGTTCTCTACACAGAACGAGGGTTCTTTCTTTTGTTTTTAAGATTTTATTATTTTTATTTTTGCCGAGCATAATGGCACATGCCTTTAGTCCCAATACTTGGGAAACAGAAGCAGGTGGATCTCTGTGAGTTCGAGGCCAGCCTTGTAGACATAGTACATTCTAGGACAGCCAGTGCTACGCAGTAGGATCCTGTCTTGAAGAAAAAAAATTTTTTTTTCATTATGAATGTGTGTGTGTGTGTGTGTGTGTGTGTGTGTGTGTGTGTGTGTGTGTGTACCACAGTGTATGCTCATGAGGAAGTCAGAGGATAGCTTTCAGGAGTCAGTTCTTGCCCTTCCACCCTGTTGAGGTGCTGTGCTATGTCCTGACCCTGAAGCTTTTAGGCAATTCTCCTGAGAAGTGCTGCAAACACAAATGAACAGTACTGCATCAGGCTTCTGAATGTGGCTTCTGGGAATAACACTCAGGTCCCCAGGATTGTGCAGCTAATGCTTTAATCCAATAAGTCATCTCACTGAACTACACATCTAGGTTTAAGACAGGATAGTAAAACCAACTTAAACTCTTTGAGAGCTGAGAGTCAGCCTAGTGGCTAGAGAGCAGCCTCCAATATCACATACTCTAAGTTATTTAGGGTTTTTATTTGTGGAAAGGGAAGATCAGTAAAACAGAAAACTGCTGGAGAGGAAACCACGAGGCACGGTTAGAAGTCACATCCCAACATTCAAAGGAGAAGCCGCATGTGCTGGAACAATACTGATAGTTTTACAAGTTACTGAAAGTTTCCAGCATACAAAGCCTTGATTACAACTTCTTCTAAATGTCAGGAAAGTCAACAGTGTAGATTTTGCAAGACATAGCAACTCCTTTTGACTACCACCATAGTATCAAAGTAGCTGCAGAAGAGTGAGTGAGTACAGCTCTGTGCCCAGGAGCTTCTGGTTACAACACTCCTAGCAGAGAACATAGGCCCTCCATGTGGGTGACATCTCCACAGAACTTCCCCACCACCACCCCAGGCTCCCATAGTCTTCTTCCTCAGTCTCCTTCACTTTCATGTCATCTACACTAACCCCTGCTTGTCCATTCTCTAGGTAACATATCTCCCTAAGATGGAAAGACTCAACTACACACTCTTGACTGAGTTCATCCTGACAGGAGTTCCCCACCCTCCCAGGCTAAGGACCTTCCTCTTTGTGTTCTTTTTGCTAATTTACATCCTGACTCAGCTGGGGAACCTGCTCATCCTGATCACTGTCTGTGCAGACACACAGCTCCATGCGCGCCCCATGTACATCTTCCTTGGAACTCTCTCCATCATCGACATGGGCATCTCTACCATTATTGTCCCCCGCCTCATGATGAACTTCACTCCAGGTGTGAAGCCCATCTCATTTGGGGGCTGTGTGGCTCAGCTTTATTTCTATCACTTTTTGGGCAGTACTGTCTGTTATCTCTACACCACAATGGCCTATGACAGGTACCTGGCAATATGTCAACCTCTGCGTTACCCAGTACTCATGTCTGCTAAGCTGAGTACCTTGCTGGTGGCTGGGGCTTGGGTGGCTGGTTTAATCCATGGAGCAATCCAGGCCATTCTAACTTTCCACTTGCCCTACTGTGGTCCCAACCAGGTAGATTACTTCTTCTGTGACATCCCTGCAGTTTTGAAGCTAGCCTGTGCAGATACCACAGTCAATGAGTTGGTGACCTTTGTAGACATTGGAGTGGTGGTTGCCAGTTGTTTCTCCCTGATCCTCCTCTCCTACATCTATATCATTCGGGCTATCCTGAGAATCCGCACAGCTGATGGGCGGCGAAGGGCCTTCTCAACATGTGGAGCCCATGTAACCATGGTTACAGTGTACTATGTGCCCTGTGCCTTCATCTACCTGAGACCTGACAGCCACAGTGTCCTGGATGGGGCAGCTGCTCTCTTCCCTACAGCCATCACTCCTTTCCTGAATCCCCTCATCTACACTCTGAGGAACCAGGAGGTGAAGTCAGCCTTGAGGAGAATGATAGGAGGCCAGAGGGCTAAGAGTGAGGTGTGAAGACCCCTCCTCTACTGAGGAGACACCCAGGTTTCAGCTTACTCTTGTGTTTGGGTTTCATGAGGCTTCCTTCTTGGATTTTCTCATCTATGTAGACACAGATGCACACAATGAGATGGAACATGGATGAAGGAAAACACAACTTCCTAGCAGTTTTTGTTTCCCCTCCGGATGAAAAGATGCCACAGAAATAGATGGTAGCACTAAATCACCCAACCATGTTGGCACACTTGGCATTCTAAAAGCATCCAATGAGCCTTTCGTGTCTTGGCCATCATCGGTCAAGCCCCTCAACAATAGTCTACAGTTCCCAGTTCAATATATACCTCAACACCTCATGTTAGACAAGGAACTACGGATGCTTGCTGGGTTCCTAGCAGGCCTGACTTGGGACTCCCTAAGGCTACCCCAGGTAGGTGAAGAGGAACTCTTGCCTCATAAAGGAATAAATCTTTTCTTGAAACAGTGCTTTTTCAAATTAAATGACCCAGAAGAAAGAGCACAATGTGGTCTTTTCAAATATTTCAAGAATATATTTCCCAATGCCCAAAGGTAAAGCACATTGTGAAATTTTACATGAAGAGAAAACTAGGAAGTGGACCAGAGCACCAGCATAATTAGTCCAAAGGAGCACTTCATAGTCTGTGTTTGTGAGATGAACAAGCTTCACTGAGTTTCCAGGGCCTAAAAGTGTGAGCAAATTCCACGGGACCTTTGGCTTGGGCCCATCAGCTCCTCCGTTTTCTGCTGTGTTTCTGCTTTGTGCTCCAGCGTTTCAAGGTGGAAAGTCACTCTATCCACACGGTGAAGTCTCGGCGCCTGTGCTGCCACGTCTCTCAGTCAAGCTTGGTCCTGTGAATGTTCATCCCCGAGGGACTCATCACTAGTTCATCTGCAAAGAGACAGAAACTACCCTTCCCCCTAGATGAAGGTGGTCCTCAGTGTTTTGCTCAGAAAACAGGCAGTCCACCAAGCATCAGAGTCCTCTCTGCTGCAGGATAATGCTCTTGTACACCATAAAGATTTGTCGCTCCAATTGGTTTAATAAAATGCTGATTGGCCAGTAAGTAGCTAGGCAGGAAGTATAGGCAGGTTGACCAGACTAGGAGAATTCTGAGAAGAGGAAGGGAGGAGAAGGAGTTGCCAGACAGACTCAGAGGAAGCAAGATGAGAATGTCATATTCAGAAAAGATACCAAGCCATGTGGCTAAACACAGATAAGAATTATGGGTTAATTTAAGTGTAAGAGCTAGTTAATAATAAGCCTGAGCTACTGGCCAAGAATTTATAAGTAATATTAAGCCTCCAAGTCAATTATTTTGGGAAGCGGCTGGTGGGCATTTAGGAACTGGCAGGTGGGAGAAAACTTCCACCAACACCTGTCACCATAATGTCCCTTATATATTCTCCTTTAAATCTTTACTATAACGGTTCAATAATTAATTATAAAAACAAGTTTAAGTTTGTAGTTAGCCAAAAAGTTTATACAAAAAATGAAAATTGTACCTCTTTTTCCTCTTTTCTGACTGGTCAGCATAACTGCTATTGTCACTGTGACTTTAACAATTAATAAATCATCATTACAATGATCCATAGACCTGTAATAAAATACACATCAAAATGAAATGATTCTGAAGACATTGTCAGTGCTTGGAATATAGTTCAGTTGTATCATATTTGTTTAATATGCTGTAAGCCCTGGGTTTGATCCACCAATATCACAAAAAAGCTAGAAAACAACATGTTCGGGCAAATATGTAAATAATTGAACCACATGTGCAATGTTGTTGAGAATGTACAATGGTTCACTATGGAAAACAATATGGAGGTTCTTCAGAGAACTAAAAAATAGATTTGAGCCGGGCGTTGGTGGCGCACGCCTTTAATCCCAGCACTCGGGAGGCAGAGGCAGGCGGATCTCTGTGAGTTCGAGGCCAGCCTGGGCTACCAAGTGAGCTCCAGGAAAGGCGCAAAACTACACAGAGAAACCCTGTCTCGAAAAACCAAAAAAAAAAAAAATAGATTTGAAATATAACTCATGACTTTCATTCCTGCATACCCACCCAAGATAACTGAACAAATGATCTCTAAGAAATATTTATATTTACCTGATCACAGAAACATTATTCAGAAGTACCAAAAGATAGAAGCAAGCCAAGTTCCTTAGATAAATGAGCATAAGTGGGCAATCAAAATGCAGTATATCCATACTGTTGTGGGATATCTGTACACTGTGTGAAGGTGTGTTGCTGTGATTGATGTAATAAAAAAACTGAATGGCCAATAGCTAGGCAGGAGGTGTAAGTGGAACTTCTGGGGAGAGAGAGAACTCTGGGAAGAAAAAAGGTGAAGTTGCCAGCCAGACATGGAGAGGTGCAAAATGGAAGAGAGGTAATGCCATGTGGCAGAATGTAAATTAATATGAATGGGTTAATTTAAGTTATAAGAGCTAATTGAGACAAGCCTAAGCTAAAGGCTAAACTTTCATAATTAATAATAAATCTCCATGTTGTTATTTATGGGCTGGCAGTCCCAATGAAAAAGCACTACTACACCATACAGTGAAATATTATTTATTCTCAAAAAGTTCTTCACACACACTACACTAAATGCTATTAATTTAATTTTAAATTAAAGGAGCCAGGAGTGTTGGCTCATACCTTTAATCTCATCACTTACGGAGTGTAGATAAGAAAGTGGGCATGATAGAGTGTGCTTATTAACCCAGCACTCTGGAAGCCTAGGCAAGAGCATTGTTACAAGTTCAAAAATAGCTTAGACAGCAAATCCCTATTGGAGAGAGAAAGAGGAGAGTCATAATAGAGATAAAAAGACCAGTCATATTATATTCATGAAAATGGGTTAATAAACAGTGCTGTGGAACAATCCTTTTCTATACTATGAATATGCATTATTCTCATTGGTTAGTAAAAAGCTGATAGGCCGTAGCTAGGCAGGAAGTTAGGCAGGAAAGCCAAATTGAAAATGAGAAGGAGGACAGAGTCAGAGGAGATGCCAGCCAGCCGCCCAGGAAGCAAGACATGCTAGAAGACAGATAAAGTCACAGGTCATGTGGCAATACATAATAGAAATGAGTTAATTTAAATATAAGAGTTAGATAGCAACAAGCCTGAGCTTTTGGCCAATCATTTGCAATTAATATAAGCTTCTGTGTGTTTATTTGGGACAGGGCAGTTGGGATAGGAAACTCTTGCTTACAAAACAGAACTCATAGCCTAGCAGTGATGGCCCACACCTTTAATCCCAGCACTTGGGAAGCAGAGGAGGCAGATTTCTGTGAGTTCAAGGTCAGCCTGGTCTACAGAGTGAGTTCCAGGATATCCAAGGTTACACAGAGAAACTCTGTCTCAAAACAAAAACAAAAACAAAAAATAGACTCACTTTACAATTCACTCATGTATTCTTGAAATTTTTCATAATGCAATGGTTTGTTGTTGTTGTTGTTGTTGTTGTTGTTGTTGTTGTTGTTTTTAAGATATAGCTATGAAATTCCCAGGATAAAGCTTTCACACCTCCAAAACAGGTACCACATGAATGGCAGTGACAGTATGGCTGCCAGCTTAGGATGGACCTGACCCATTGGACCACATTGCATCAGCTTTTGTATGCAGTTCATTTCTTTTTTTTTTTTTAAGTTTTATTTATTTTTATTATGTATACAGTGTTCTGTCTGCATGTGTGCCTGCAGGCCAGAAGAGGGAGCCAGATTTCATTACAGATGGTTGTGAGCCACCATGTGGTTGCTGGGAATTGAACTCAGGACCTCTGGAAGAACAGCCAGTGCTCTTAACCTCTGAGCCATCTCTCCAGCCCTGCAGTTCATTTCTAAGATCAAGAAACCCTTAAGTTCTCATTCATAAGTTGTAGCTTGAGCAGGGTGGAGTCTTGCCCTGATGCCACCTTATGTTCCATTCAGTGCAGAGCAGAAGGTTTCTCATTCATGATGCTAACATCTTTTTACAAATACAACCTCTTTTTCAGCATATGACTTTACTGCAGTCTTAAGCTTTCTAGTGCTCTTTTCCTCTCTAAATTACTCCTTTTTTTTTTAAAGACAGGGTTTCTCTATGTAGCCCTAGCTGACCTGGAACTCACTCTATAGACCAGGCTGGCCTCAGACTCACAGTGATCTGCATGCTTCTACCTCCTGAGTGCTGAGATTAAAGGCTTGTGCCACCACCATCTTACTAAATGACATTTTTTAATTTCTTTCTGCACTATTTGTTGCTGTTTCATCGTAGGTATGCATGAAAGCAATCATCCATAGTGACCACTCCACAAGCTCAATGCTCTGCTCTCTTGAAATCTCCATCAAAGCAATTGATGCATTGCTTTTTCTTTAGCCTCAGGCAAGTTCTCAGGACAGAGGCAGAAAGTAGCCATATTTTTTACCAAAATATCACATGAATATCTTCTATCTCCATTGCTAATAGAGTCCTTATCCCATCTGAAACCTCACAAGCCAGGTCCCCACTATCCACATTACTCTCAGCATCACTGTCTTCCAGACTCCTTCTAGAATGGTCCATTCAAGTTCAAACTTCCAAACTCTTCCAAATTTTTCTAAAATAATAACATGGTCAGAATCACAATAACCCCATTTTGTGATACCAATTTCTGTCTTAGTTACTATAGGTTCAAATCAGACCCCAGATATTCAGTGCTGGTAACAATGTCCTAAACAGGGCTCTGATTTGGTAAACAGAAGAATTGTTATTGAGTAAACCAAGGCCTAAACTGAGCATTCTTCAGGAATCTCTGAAAGCAGGTTTCTGTTTACCAGGAAAGCCACTACTTCCCTTACCCACCCCAATGATCAACTATCTCAGGCAAAGGCATCCAGTTCCCAAACAGCCTGCTCTGGATCAAAGGCCCCCATGCTAAACCCTAGGCTGCTCTGGCTTGCATCTCTCCTCCCACAGCTACTTGTCCCCTTAAAACTGATGATGGTTTTCCCATCACCCACTGTTCTCTGCACCCTGAGAGACAGCCCAGCAATTTGATTCCCCCAAGTAAACTGTCCTTCACCCATGGAGTAGTTTAGTGTACTGATTACTCTGTGCCTTGCTTACAGTTACTTTTTGTTGCTGTGATAAAATACCATGACCAGGCTGGGCATGGTGGCACATGCTTTTCGTCCCAGCACTCAGGAGGCAGAGGTAGGCAGGTCTCTGCAAGTTCAAGGCCAGCCTGGTCTACAAAGTGAGTTCCAGAACAGCCAGGGCTACACAAAGAAACTCTGTCTCAAAATATATATATATATATATATATATATCATGACAGAAAGCAACTTAAGGTAGAGATTTTTGGCTTATAGTTCCAGAGGGCTGAACCCCATAATGGCAGGGGAGGCGTGACAGCCAAAGCAGGAAGCTGAGAGAACATCTCAACTGCACATAGAAGCTGAGAGAGCAAACTAGAGGTGAGGCAGGACTATAAACACTCAGAGCCCACCACCAATGAGTGACCTACTTCTCACCAGCAAGGCTCCATATTCTAAAGGTTTTATCAGTTCCACAGACACCAACAACAACCAGGGACCAAGTATCTAAACACATGAGCCTTTAAAAAACATTTTTGATTCAAACCACTACAATGTGTTTGAAAGGAGACTAGTTAGAAGACAGGACCTGGGGAACAGACGGATGGTCATGTTGCAGGTACAGGCAAGGGTCAGATTGTGTGACACCTCAGAAACTACATGAAATGCTTTTGCTTACTTTAACATGATAGGCCGTGTGTTTGTTTTCTATTCCTGCCTCACAAACTACTACAGATTCAGCTGTTTATCATAGCAACTATTTGTTAGTTCACCGTTGTACAGGTCAAGCCAAGCATGACTTGGTTCTCTGCACAGAGCCTTACAAGGCTGAAATCAAGACCTCTCCAAGCTACACTCATATCTGGACCAGAGCATCCTTCCCAAGCTTACACAGTTATGGTGGAATTCAGTTCTTTCAGTGGTATTGCAATATACCCCTGCTCTCCTAACAGCTGTCAACTCTGAGCCACTTAATTCCTACTTCACTCTCACACACACCCTCCTCAGAACAAGTGTCACGTCTCACACACACATACACACACACACACACACACACACACACACACACACACAAATGTAGGTAGGTAGGTAGGATCTGTTTCTCAGCCCTAACACAGTTCTCAAAAACATGAGTTATCTGAGTAATAGGGATGGTAGAAGCATTTTTTGTTCAAATAACTGATCTTTAGCACAGCTTTTGATCCCCAGCATCACATAAAAAATAAAGTGTGGTGGCAGACACCTATAATCCCATCACTCATAAGGTAGAGGCAGGAGGATCAGAAGTTCAAAGTCATGCTTGGCTACTGTCTTAGTTAGGGTTTCTATTGCTGTGAAGAGACACCATGACCATGGCAACTCTTAAAAAGAAAATGTTTAGGGCTGGAGAGATGGCTCAGAGGTTAAGAGTGCTGCTTGCCCTCCCTAAAGGTCCTGAGTTCAATTCCCAGCAACCACATGGAGGCTCACAGACATCTATAATGAGATCTGATGCCCTCTTCTGGCCTGCAGGGATACATGCAGGCAGAATACTGTATACATAATAAATAAATCTTTTTTTAAAAAAAAAAAAAGAAAGAAAATAAAAGAAAAAATGTTGAATTGGGGTGGCTTGCTTTCTGTTTCAGAGGTTCAATCCTTTATCAAGATGGTGGGGCACATGTCAGCATGCAGGCAGACGTAGTGCTGCTACATCTTGGCTTGCAGGGAACAGAAAGTCAACAGACACTGGGCGGTATCCTAAGCATAGGAAACCTCAAAACTCACCCTCACAGTGACACACTTCCTCCAACATGGCCATACAATCTCCAACAAAGCCACACTTCCTAATAGTGCCACTCCATATGAGATTATGGGAGCCAATTACATTCAAACTACCACAGTTACATAGTGAGTTTAAGGCCAGCCTGGACTATATAATATATAATAATAACAAAATAAAACAAGGGACTGGAGAGATGGCTCAGTGGTTAAGAGCACAGCTTGTTCTTCCAAAGGGCCTGAGTTCAATCCCCAGCAACCACATGGTGGCTCACAACCACCTGTGATGAGATCTGGTGCCCTCTTCTGGTGTGCAGGCACACATGCAGGCAGAACACTGTATACATAATAAATAAATAAATCTTAAAAAATAAAATAAATAATAAAACAAATACATGTCTGAAGCCAGGCATGGAGGCTCACACCTGTAACCCCAGCAATTGAGAGGGAAGAGGATCACCATGTATTTGAGGGCAGCCTAGATTCTTTCTCAAAAAAAAAATCCATACACACAGGCCAGTGAGATGGCTCAGAAGGTAAAGACACTTGCCGTCAAGCTTGACAACTTAAGTTTGAACACTGAGACACACATGGGAAGAGAGAACAAATTCCCATAAGTTGTCCTCTGGCCTCCATATTGGCAACTTAGAAGTTTAATGAGTATTTCAAAGAAATTAAGGAAGCTACATATGTGCACCATGACTCAGGCACACACACACACACACACACACACACAAATGTAAGCACGCATATCCACACACTAAATAAATATAATGTAAACAAAGAAAAGTATGTGTCACCTCAGCTTTGAAATTTTTTATATATCCTTGATCATTTCTTCCCTTCTATGGCCTTTGTTCTCCCTAAAACACCTATTAATCAAACATTGTAGGGCTGGAGAGATAGCTCAGTGGTTAAGAGCACTGCTTGTTCTTCCAGAGGTCCAGAGTTCAATTCCCAGCAACCACATGGTGGCTCACAACCATCTGTAATGAGATCTGGTGCCCTCTTCTGGCCTGCAGATGTACATGCAGACAGAACACTGCACATAACAAATAAATTTTAATAAAAAAATCAAACATTGGATTTAGAGATTCGGACTCGGGATCTTTTTTTTTTTTTTTTTTTTTTTTGCACATGATATTTTTTTTCTTGTTTGTGTTTTGTTTTGTTTTGTTTTATTTTGTTTTATTGAGACAGGGTCTCTCTATGTAGCCATGGCTAGACTGGAACTTCCTATGCACACTAGGCTGGTATTGAACTCACAGAGACCCACCTGCCTCTTCCTCTGCCTCCTCTGCCTCTGCTTCCTCTGCCTCTGCCTCCTCTGCCTCTCCCTCTGCCTCCCAGGTGCTAGGATTAACGCCGTGGTGCCACCACACCTGGTCCATCTTTAATTTATTTTATTCTGTGTCCTGGAATATTTATTTGGGTTCATCTTTCTTCTCTACTGAAATTTTCATTTCAACAATCTCTTGGCCCTCCCTGCTTTTCAC
>CABHPR010156957.1:19679-62553 GCA_902168415.1 Peromyscus melanophrys | reverse complement strand
CACATGCCTTTAATCCCAGCACCAGGAGGCAGAGCCAGGCTGATCTATGTGAGTTTGAGGCCAGTCTGGTCTACAGAGCGAGCTCCAGGACAGCACCAAAACTACACGGAGAAACCCTGTCTCAAAAAACAAAACCAAACAAAAAGCAAACAAACAAACAAAAAACAGGTTTGTCAAATAATAAGCAAACATATACAGAACTGAAGATTTTCAGAGGAAAGGGAAGTCCCTCAGAGAAATGTTAATTTCCCAACATCAATGGTTTTTATAGAGAGTTCCAGGGTTGTGTCATAGGCTGTTCACTAGGGCATACTATGGCTTAAGTGTGAACTCTTTTCCATAGACTCATGTTCTTCAAATATTGTTCCCTATGTTTAGCACTAGTTGGGGAGTTATGGAACCCGCAGGAGGTGGTGCCTTCTTGGAAGAGGTAGTTACAAGGCCTGGCTTTAAGAGTGTGATTCCTGGATCCACTTCCTGTTTGGTTTTCCTCCTGACTGCCCATGCAATGTTATACACTGGCCTCTGCTTCTGCTGCAACACTTTACTGACCAATTTCCATGGATAGTAAGTCAGAATAAATCCTTGCTTCCTTAAATTGTGTCACATCAAACATTTGGTCACAGCAACAAGAAAATATAATAGTACTGGTGTTAAGGATATAAAGGGTGCATCATTTGGATGTTCTATAAGGCAGTTACTTTTATCTTCTTGACCAACTAGAAAGATTCATTTCCTTAGGAACAGTCTTCTCTAGCACAATTAACAGCTCTCATCAGAACTGACCATGAGTAGAGGGATGAGCAGTCCTAAGAGGCGAATCAGCCTTGACATCACCAAGTGGCAGTTTGCAATCACATCCTAAATTCACTGGAGTCCACCACAGTTTGGACCTCTATGCTGCAGCTAACAGAATGGCTCATCAACTTACAGGATGTTCAATTTGAGACAAAAACCCTCCTAATACCCTCCTTCCTTCTTTCCCATCCTCATATTTCTTGATCCTAGGTTGACACAAAAACAGGAGTTGAACTAAAATAAATAGAATTCAATTGAGCTAAAAGGGCAATTGGAAAATAATAGTTGACCTTTCTGTGAGGATCAGAGCTCTGGGTCCTCATGGCTCTTTTGACAGCAGAGCTGAGTTTGGAGGCTTGTGTGGCCAGGCAGTGCTGTGTAAAACAGCAGCCGGCTGTTGGCCAGGTCACTTCATATTTAACTGACCCATCTCTGCCATTTAAATGAACTCTGTCAGAACCTATAAAATCAGTAGACTTTTTAAAAGGAGTTTTGTCCAAATTCCCACTTCTTTTCAAACTTTACACAAAACTGAAGACAGAGTAAAATCATTCTAATGTCACTTTCATGCCTTGTCTTTCCTGTTCTGCTGTCCTCTTGTTCTCACACTTATTTACTAAAGTTTCAATTCCATTGCTTTTACACATTTCACTTTGGAAAACTCTGACATCTGAATTTTTTTTTCAAGACAGGGTTTCTCTGTGTAGTTTTGGTGCCTGTCTTGGATCTCACTCTGTAGACCAGTCTGGCCTTGAACTCACAGAGATCCATCTGACTTGTTACCCGAATTTTTAAATGGTCTTATTAAATAAAAAAAAAACCCAGGGGAGCTATGTATTGGGGTGAATTCTGAAAGAACAGAGAAGCAGAACAAACCACAGCTAAGCTCACCTTGCCAACTTCTCAGCTAATCCTGTTTCCTCAAATTGGAAGCTTCTGCATCCTCATCTGAATGGATCTCAGCTGAACTGCTGCTAAAAGCTTAAAAGTCTAAAAGCCTATAGTTCCTGGTCCTCACGCCTTATATACCTTTCTGCTTCCTGCCATCACTTCCTGGGATTAAAGGCGTGAGTCACCATGCCTGACTGTTTCCAGTGTGGCCTTGAACTCACAGAGATCCAGATGGATATCTACCTCCCAAGTGATAGGATTAAAGGCGTGTGTGCCACCATTTCCTTGCCTCTATGTCTGTCTAGTGGCTGTTCTGTTCTCCGACCTCAGATAAGTTTATTCGGGTGCACAATATATTGGGGGACACAGTATCACCACACTGGCTCTGCCTCCTGAGTACTGGGATTAAAGATGTGCACCACCACCGCCCAGCTGACATCTGAAATTTTTTTTTTTTTTTTTTTTTTTTTTTTGGTTTTTCAAGACAGGGTTTCTCTGTGTAGCTTTGCGCCTTTCCTGGAACTCACTTGGTAGCCCAGACTGGTCTCGAACTCACAGAGATCTGCCTGCCTCTGCCTCCCGAGTGCTGGGATTAAAGGCATGCGTCACCACTGCCCGGCTAAAAAAGGGCTGTTTTTTTGTTTGTTTGTCTGTTTGTTTGTTTGTTTGTTTTGTGGGGTAGGTAGGGAGGTTTTCGAGACAGGATTTCTCTGTGTAGTTTTGGTACCTGTCCTGGATTTCGCTCTCTAGACCAGGCTGGCCTTGAACTCACAGAGATCCACCTGGCTCTGCCTCCCGAGTGCTGAGATTAAAGGCATACACCACCACCACCACCAGGCGACATCTGAAATTTTATGTTACTTGTTACTTGGATCTTTTAATTCCCAACACCAGGAACCAATTAGATGGTTCAAATAATAACTAAATTCATTTGCCTCTTTACTTTAATATCCAATGATGAACATTTAGGTCATCCAAATATTGGCTGTGAAATGTAACTTGTTATGGTCTTTGGGCTGTGAGAGTTGTCAGTACCTTTCAGGTTTGGGTCCACCATTAATGCGTGGCTTCTTCATCAGGATAATAAACATCATAGGATCTTAGATATCAGATGTTTTCATAGAAAATAAATCACACTTCTAACAGCGAGAAAAACTTAAAGACCTTTTGGTGCTGAGTGTGCTGGTGGATCCCTGGAGTCCTAGCACTTGAGAAGCTGAGGCAGGAGAATTTTAAATTCAAGGCTGAGGTGGGTTTCATGTGAAGTCCTTGATTCTAAATACAAAACAAAGCAATAAACTGTATATTCCTTACTTTCCCTGTCAAAATCTTTTTATTCATTAAAAAAGAAAAATGTACTCATTAGAAAGAAAATTTCAGGGTTTATGAGTGTCTGTGTGTATGTATAAGCATGTATATGTGAATATATGTTTGTGTATATGTATATATGTGTTTTGTGTGTGTAATATCTGTACATGTGTTTATGTGTATATATGCTTATGTTTATAAATGTATGTGCAAATATGTGTTTGTATGTACATGTGTATTTGCATATCTATCTATCTATTATCTATAATCTACCTATCTGTCATCTTCTCTGTGTGTGTATTATTGCTTTATTTTGGATTCAGAACACACTGATGTCCCTGTTACTTTTGTTTTGGTAGGGACAGGGATGTCTTTCTAACTATCTTTCTGATGGGACACAGACCAGATAATACAGTAATTGTTGCTTTCATGGTGGTAGCTTCTCCAGATGGTTTCAGTCTTATCTGGTCACAAATAAGCATCGTTGTGATACATATGTGTGAAACCATACTTCCCTGGGGAGAGCACCCATCTTGGCTGACCTGTGCTCTGGAGTAAATTCTCATATTTCTCCAGTACAATTCCAGACTAGGAATAGTTCATAGAAAAACTCTAAGCTACCTCACAAGTCTTTAGGTGTGTTATTTCCCTGCATGTCTCAAGTTAGTGAAGCTATTTTGGTATCAGAATTTCTCTTGTGGTTTTTAGCTGATGCATTCTATAACCAAGAACTGCTTTCAGTAACATGAACCATTAGTTCCCACTACAGCCTTCTCTGAAACAACAAACAAACAACAAACAAAATCAAAGTACTAAATAGGCTTCCTGAGCCTTCTACGGGGTTAGCAAATGAGACTGGAGACTTAATCAAGGTCCCAGGGTGACAGTAGTAGAGGCTCAGTTAGAGGCCATTAGCTTTCCATGTTGCCAGCAAACTTCTCAACAAAGCCTATAACTCTACTGAGGATCCTCTCAACAGGTCGTGCCAACAGATCCCTGCTCTTCATGAAGCCTATAAGTAAAAGCTATTTTTTTTAATTGCTTTCAGGGAGATTTCAGGCAATATTTTAAAATGTCACTCTAGGAGATACCTTTTTGCTCCCCACATTTCTTTTGTCATTTCCATCTATCCATATATGTGAAACAATGTCAAAGAGTTTATGTGGTACAGAATTCTTACACAGTGTGACAAAGATTATCATGATTCTACTCTTGGTTGAAGTTCTTTTTCTTGTCTCTGATCATTTTTCTGCATCATTATAACTAGAGGGCCTATAACTCCATCTTTCTGTGCTAAAGAGGGGCAAGTGCATATTAAATCATCGTTTTCTTGAACTTAGGTGTTTCCTACAAAAGGCACTGTATCTGCATATCAGCCAGGATTATCTAGGACTTGAATAACGTTAGTGTGCTTTTAAGAATACTTAAAACCACAACTTTCCCATTCTGTATTTAATTTTTGGAATAGGAAATTCTTACTTCTCTGATGACTCTGGGTGCTGTTCACTGACCTTGGGCAATCTACACTGGCACACATATAGGAATATTGCAACCAAGGCAATTATTCTCTAGGACACCAAAATATCCAGAAGTATAACCAACTCAATGAACCATGTGGCTTATTTTATTTTATTTTATTTTGTTTTTGGACTGTATGCTGGAGAAATGAAATACTTGGTAAAATTATTGTTAATTTTAATTGTGTATATTATAACTTTGCCAATTTTAAACATCACTATTATACCTTATTTACTCTTTATTTTGGTGTAATTTTATTTTCTTATGTTCTTTATAATGATTTTCAAAATATCTTCTTTCACATATTCAGAATATATTTATGCATTAGTAAGGATTTATTATCTTTTGTTCCATGGGTATAAAGATGCACAAACATGGAGACTATCTTCAGAAATTCATGGTCTGAGAAGAAATAAAGAATACATAGATGCAGATGTTAGAGAGATGGCTCAGTGGTCTGAACCACTTTCTGTTCTTGCGAAGGACCAGAATTCAGTTTCCCATACCATGTCAGGTGGCTCACACATGCCTAGAAGTTAAGCTCTAGGGGAACCCATGCCTATGACCTCTAGCGTCACATGTACATACATGCCCATATCCACACAAAGACACACATAAAAATAAAAACAACATGAATAAGACATTATTTTAAGGAGTTCAAGATCAGCCTAGTCTACATGAGACCCTGTCTCAGAAATAAAACAAATCAGCAACAAATACTTAAAAAAATTAGACAGGCAAATAGCTCATCTTGACATTTATATACACAGTGTCAGGTTAGTAGTGGAGGTAGGGAGGCTTTCACATGAAGAGATGAGAACTCACTGTAAAGTCTTTGAATGCTGTCATCCACATACTGTGCCTGGGTCGGTGGCAGCCCCTCACCTGCTCCGTGGATCCATTCTTAGCCCTGCAGTTTGGGAAGGTTTGCTGGGCATTATGATCTCACACTGTTCAGAAGCATGGCAAGGCCCCTTACTATTGATTCGATAGTTAACATCATTGGTCCCCAGTGCATAGAGTGAGCAAAATTCTCTGATTCTGTGTCCTTGGCTAACCACATCCCAACCAATGACTGTTTTCTCCAGTGCCAGATTGTCTCAATTCCTGTCAGAGGCCTTCACATTATCTCCGACACTAACTGCACATTCTTCTTATATGCTCCCTAAGAACTTCTCTCAAATGTGTTTCCCTACACTCCATCCTCCTTTCCTGATTATTTGTCAACCCTTTAGGGGCTGATGCTTGCTTGGCCATTAGCACAGATAAATACCGAGGAAGAAGAAAGTGTTCAGTGAATTGGGGTTAACTCCCATGAAGAAATAACTGGTGCTGAATTATATATAAAGAAGTCATTAGTGACTTTAATTAGAGTTCAAAATTATACATGAAATCCATGCCACATCTTTCCCTAATGGGTGACATAATATATTTAGATTTTAGAAAAACATGATTCCACAGAATGTATTTTTTAACAAGAAAGAAGTATTAATTACTCTGAAAGTGTTATGATATAAAATCTATGTTATTTTGCAAATTTATAACCAGAGAACTAAAATTAATGTTATGTTATTTAATATGTAAACATAATTGTTCATATTCTATAACAAAGAAATATTAGAGCTATAAGGAAATTAAAGGAAGTCAAACATAATCAAAATCACCCTCAAGCAGTTAACACTCGCTTAATGCATCTCTAAAATTGAGATATGACACATCAATCTAGAAAATTACACATGTTCTGAGCTTCACATCCCAACTTAACAGTTAGCATGTAGTAATTATATTTGGCTTATTAATTTTCACTCAAAATAGCACACTAAGGTAGTGTAAAATATTCCAACTAGGTTTCCACTAGGTGAAAATACAAAGGTTATTTATGTAATTCACAAATACGTATAATTATTGATAAAACTGTACTTGTCAAATTTGTATTTTAAGTCAGTTTTGGTTTTACATATAAACATATTTACATTCATTTGGCTTCCGGATAATAGTGTTGATTAAAATTAACAACAATGTTTCTAATTCATTAGAAGATCTTGTTTCCAGTGTTAATTAAGATGTGTCTCAGAATCATGTACATTATGCTCTTATCCATCCGTGGAATTCAGAACATTTTCATTAAATGTTTCATGTATGGAAGCATTATAGTAAGGAAGGTGGAGCTGTTGTTCTACAACTGTATTGGAAATAATGATTACCATTATGCTCGTTAATATGAGTTTCTGTCTTCTTCCCCTGGAGATGTTGAGTCAGTGTTTAGGGCTACAATTTTATAATTTGCCTATCAGACCAGCACAAAGGAAACTCTGAAGTACATTACTGTAGTGGGTATTTTTCTTGTAGCTGTGACGACATGTACCTGACAAAAAGCAATTTGAGTAAGGAAAAGACTTTATTTCAACAGGGAAGCCATGGTGGCAGATGTAGCATGAATCTTAAAGAGTCTTATTAATAAGATCAAACCCGGGGCCAGTTATTGGGGTGAATGCTGGAAAATCAGAGAAGCAGAACTAGCCACAGCTACCTCACCTCGCCAGTTCCTCAGCTGGTCCTGTTTTCTCAGACTGGAAGCCTCTGAGTCCTCATCCCGAATGAATCGTAGCTGAACTGTGCTGCTCCAACACCTGAAAACTTAACCAGCCAAATGCTTAACCAGTCAAATGCTTCTAGTTTCTGGTCCTCACACCTTATATACCTTTCTGCTTTCTACCATCACTCCCTGGGATTAAAGGCTCGCTTTCTGGGATTAAAGGCGTGAGTCACCATGCTTGGCTCAATAGTATCTCTCAGTTGTCAGCCTTCACAGTGACACTTCACATACCAGTGACATTGACAGATCTTGGTTCCCAGCCAGTTTAAACAAAAGACTAACTGATTCCAGGGCTAATTCCCTGGGTTCTGTTCCCTCAACAGACAGCCAGTTCCCCTTATACTCTGTTCAGTGTCTCCAACCATATTTCATCTGATACTTAGGTGATAATTTTCCTTTGGAATTAGGGAAGAAATTGTAAAACAAATTTTAATCTCACAATAGGATACATACTTACAGACAGAAAATTTAAGTTTGTTACCCGTGAAAACTAGTAGGAATCCCATAGATTTTCAAATAATAAATATGTGTTGATTCTAATTTTACTATTAATACATGCTGTACCAGACAAAGTCCACATTGGGAAACAGAAGTTACTTAAGATACAAATTAATACAGGATTTGTCATATAGATATTTAAGGTTAATTGAATAAAATTTGAATGCTTCACTGCTCTTTTTATTGGGCCTGAAAAAAAAAAAGGAAAAGAAGGATAAACAGGCTCTAGGGAGTTATTGGGAGGTGTAGATCTAAGGGTGCAGCCATATTCAGATAGCCTTTGAAAGAGACACCATGATATATGTGCTCAGAATGGCAAGAAGCAAGCTCACTCTGGACAGGCATCTTTCAGGAATATCATGCAAATACACCTCGAACACATGTATATCTTCTCCTATTTTCTTGTCGTGTCACAACTAAAGACTGTCTTCTTCAAGGACCAGAGAAGCACGCATAAGATATAGTCAAAAATTTAAAAACCCTACCTCAATGGTGGGATGGCAAGAGTCTTGTACCCAGTAGCATTTCTGTCAGGAAGAAGTGTGGAGGAAAAGACACTGTTCCTAGGAGAAAGAGTCCGGCCTGGACTGAAAGCCAATCCAGCTAGAAACAGGGCATCTTTTCCCTTCTCTTTTCCTTTTTTCTTTTCTTTTTTTCTGTTTTTTTATTTATATTTTTGTTGCTGTTGTTGTTTTGAGACAGGGTTTCTCTGTGTAGTTTTGGTGCCTGTCCTGGATCTCTCTCAGTAGATCAGGCTGGCCTCAAATTCACAGAGATCCACTTGCCTCTGCCTCCCGAGTGCTGAGATTGTGCGCACAACCACCGCCCGGTCCAGCTGTCCCTTCTCTTTTTCCATCTCCATTTAGGGCATACGATAATATATGAGCTTGAAAAATAATTTAGGCAATATAATTTTCATATCTCACTGAGTTTGAAAACTTAGTTGAAGAGGTTGGGAGATGTAGTTTGTTTAGTTACAAACAATTCAAGGAGAATACATTGGTTGTGTGGGGCAGTAAAATAAGTAAATAAATACCATAAGAGCCATAAGAATCTTCTGATGTTTTAAAAGATGTGTTTTATGAGAGATAGTAAGTCTGTCCACACATTTCACTACTAACTAAGCCTGGCCCTGCTTACCTTTGCAAATTAGAAGAGGTAGGGTGTGTTCAAGAGGAATGTACCCAACATACATTATATACTTATATGAGGATCTCCTTATGTAGCACAATATTATATAACATATACATTTTCAATTTAAACTAAAGAATGTGCAGGGCATCCAAATATCTGGAATCACTGAAACTATCTTCCTGACGTGACTAGTAACTGACAGATGTCCTTCCGCTGTGTACAGGCTGATATTAAGTCAGCCTCTTTCTCATAGAGATGCTCTTGTCTGCCCAATAATGCTGCACAGTTGCTTGAAGTCTCCTGTCTTAGTCAAAAAAAAATAGACTCTCTATTTGAAATAATACTTTCAGTTGGAATGTAGGAACTCCCAATCCACAGCAGAGGAGCAAAAATAATATTCACTATGTGTTTAGGCCAGAGAAGTCAAGGTTGTGAATTAATAAAGTAGAGATGGGTATAGGAGTGAGTATTTTTCAAAAACTTAGCAGTAAACACAATGGATCTTATTTGATATAGAGGCTAAAGGATAGAAAGGATCACAGAAAAACTCTCTAGTTTCTGGCTTTGGACAAAGTGGACTAGTCATCTATCAACTTAAAAATCAGGGAAAATTTTAAAAAATGCACTGAGGAGAAAGTGAGTAAGTTTCAAGTTCAGCTTATCAATTTGTTGTCTACACATCACTGATACATCTATTATTTGTGCCTTCTGCCTTGAATATATGGATTTTCTTTACAGTTGAGTAAATCCATTATTTCCTCCAGAATAAAGCTGAAACTACTAAGCAGCACTGCTATATATATTCTTGTACATTATGGAACCTCTGGCTACTTCCCCATTGCTGCTCTCGTTCTGCCTTCAAGAGGAGGCAGGTCCCAGTACTAGAGTGAAGACCGTGGTGTACCAAATGCATGGTGGTATTTTAAGCATTCTTCTTTTGTAAATGTCCTTGATAGAATGAATTTAATCCCACTTCCCACCTTTCTTTGATCCTGTATGAAAGTCTACCTCAACTTTAATTTTCAGAATGTTATGCATAAGGGGTAAAAACTCATAGAATTGATGATTTTCTTCCATTTATCCCGATACCTCACATTCTCCCTCTTTTTTATCATTTCATAGTATAACATTTACTTAGTACATTTTTCTCTCCTAGACTTTGAACACCGTAAAGCCATGAAGGCCACATGTATGTTTAAAAAATATGTTAGAAATAGCAAAAAAAAAAAAAAAAAGCTTATCCATATGCTTAAACTGCTTTGTATATGCACATAATAGTGTATATATAATGAGATATTTTGAATCAAAAATAAAATGTTTAAAAGAAGTAAAAAAAGGGGCAATTTATAAAACAGGCCACACAAAAATATTCAGTAAACAAAGAAAGTGGTGGTGAGATTCACCAGTTGTAAGCAGCTAAGTTATCATGACTAAGACAGTTTTAAAATTCTTAGCAATTATACCAAACTCTAAATGCATTCTGTGTTTCCCCAAGACTATGAGCTCTTGAACTTCCTTTTCATAGTAGTATAGACTTTAGAAAGCTTATTAGTCTAAATTCTTACTATCAGAGGCATGGAAATATTCTCCCACCTTTGTGCCAGCTATCTTCTACAAGGAGCTGGGCATAGTCTGTAAGAAATGTAGTAAAAAAGAAAACTATTCTTTTATGTCCCATGCTTGGTAGATGGCTCAAAGCCTAGCATTCATTATCATTAACAAGGACGGATGACACACCCAGCCATGTTAGCCAGCTTCACCACAGTGACATCCCGACATCAACTTTTCTCCAAAAGGCTCAGTATTTTCCTGTTTCTCATTGTAATAAAACTGATCTCAGTTTCTCTCTCCTACTGTAATAGAATTAATAGTGCTCCAAAACAAATAATTTAACATTTCAAAGTAAGTGTGAGGTATTAGGAAAAAACACAACTTACCAAATAAAAATGAGAGTCAAAATTAGAAAATTTTAGAGCTTGTCAGAGCTAAAGCAAAAAAAATTAGTTTTAAAATAAATAATATAATACATAAATATTGTAAACATAAAGATAGTTCAGTAACAGTGCCATAAGATAAAACAGGGGGCCAAAGAGCTGAATTTTAACAACCAGCAGAACTGGAGGGGCAGGGTAGCTGAGTTTGAAAGTAGATTAAAAGGATTTGGGAAGTTATTAAAACTAAGCAAGAGAAATTCAACAAATATATAGCAGCAGTTCCCATAGAAAAAAGTCAAGAGTAGAGAACAAATTATTTAAAGTCAAACTTTCAATAAGAAGCCTGTGAGAAAATATTTAACAGTAGAGATTGAACAAGTACACTCGGCACCTGAGAATGTGAGCCCAGAACTACCAATATAAAAGTATAATTACTGCGCATTAAAGAGAGAATGAATTGCTGGGCACTAGAAGTGAAAAGAATGGGAAGATACTAAAGTTATCCTCATCCATTTTACCATCAAAACGTTCTGCCAAAATAAAATGTAATGCTTATGAAGAAACGCTAGAAGAGAAAATGGGAGCCAACATGCTTATATTAAACAAAATTAGTTTTTTAATTATAAAGGGCAGGAGGGCTTTGAATCATGGAAGGGTTTGTGAGGTGTTCTGTCAGAGATCTTCTTATGGAGCGAAATAGAGACTAATTGAGATCATGACTGGCGCTGAGAAATATATAATTAATAGAGAATAAACTAAAGTTAAGTGATAGATATGATGTGAACTGAAATATCTACATCTGTCTCTATTAATCAATTATGTATATTATAACCATCAGTTCGGGAGAGAATGTAGGTAGTCAAGCACTCAACTTCTTATCTGATGTTAGTAATATTAATAGGCACATGTGCTTTTTATAGTGCTATAATTATTCTGATAATTTAGTATACTTGTATAATAAAACAATTGGTAAATATATTTGTTTACAGTATCACTCTGTCCTTGATTTCCATCTCAAGTAGACAATAGCCATGAAATACCACTTCCCAATAAATGGACGAAAACTTACATAAAAGTATCTGATTGTAGGTCTGCAACAGTGACACCCAGGTTGCACTTGATGTGCCTTGCTAAACAGTAAAACCACCTTGAGTGAAGACTTCATGAGTCATATAAACAATTTAAAAATAAAAAACAAGCTCCAAATGGAAAAATATTTTGGAAAGTATGAGGTGACCTGAACTCTGGAAGGAGAAGAATTACATGTTTCAAATTATTTCTTGACAAAATTTCAGTATATATATGTCACCTTCTGAAGAAGGCAGGGAGAAAAACCAACTCGTCGTCTTAGAAAAGACAAAGAATGTATGCTGCCTGTCCAAGGAGCTATGTAGGTCGCTGTAGTAATCTGCTTTCTGGTACTCTAACAAAACACCAGGAGCTGAATTATGTCTAAAGTGAAGGAACTTATGAATTGCATAGCTTAAAGTTAAAAGGCATGGTTCCAACATCAGGGTCTTCAAGGCAGTAGGAATCACAATAATATGAGTGTGTGTGTGTGTGTGTGTGTGTGTGTGTGTGTGTGTGTGTGTGTGTGTACGTGTGCATGTGTATGTGTGATAAAGCATCACATGATAGACAGGAAGTCAGAAAGTGGCTCAGGGGCAAGGCAGAGGCTTTTATCACAACGTACTGTTAGAGAAATAACTTGTGAATCTTACAAGCACTGCTTTAATATTATCCAAGGACTGTTGTTCGAATCTTAGATGGTGTTATAATAAAAAACCCAGAGCCAGATATTGAGGTGAAAGCTGAAAGATCAGAGAAGCATAGCAAGCCACAGCCAACTTCACCTCAACAACTCCTCAGCCGATCCTGTTTCCACAAATCCTCAGACTGAAAGCCTCTGAGTCCTCACCGGAAAGGATGTCAGCTGAACTGCTTTAGTTCCTCTTTCCTCATGCCTTATATACCTTCCTCCACCATGCGGTCACTTCCTGGGATTAAAGGTGTGTGTGCTTCCCAGTACTGGGATTAAAGATGTGTGCCACCACTGCCTGACTCTGTTTCCAGTGTGGCCTTGAACTCACAGAGATCCAGAAGGTTCTCTGCCTCCCAAGTAATAGGATTAAGGGTGTGTGCCACCACTGTCTGACCTCTATATCTAATCTAGTGGCTGGCTCTGTCCTCCGATCCCCAGGCAAGTTTATTAGGGTATACAATATATCACTACAAAGGACAGTGCTTCCAATGACCTAAAGACCTCCATCTAGATCCCAAAATTTTGATAAAGATGTAATTATTTATTTCATATGTATATGTACCTTCATAGATTTAGGTGTATACCATGTGAGTACAGGTACCTGTGAAGGCCAGTGTTTCAGACGCCCTGGAATTGCAATTATAAGCCATTGTGAGCTGCAATATGTGGGTTCTGGGAACAATACTCAGAAGGGAGGCACATTAAGAGAAAGGCTCTTAATTGGTCTCTAAGGCTATTTCTGGGACCAGGAGGGACAGTAGATACAAAGTCATATATATCCTCATCTCTGTGTAATTGATATAAATTCACTTTGATTAAATTCTCCTTTCTTTATTGTCAACTGATAGAAGTACAGAAACATTTTCACATGCTTTAATACTTTTTCTTTGTGTGAGTGGATGTGGGCAAGAGTGGGCCCTATTGTTAAGCAGTCTATAGATCCAGTCACTTTATCTTTAAAATGATGTAGTTTGGACAGTTGCTGTGT
Organism: Peromyscus melanophrys; assembly: GCA_902168415.1. NCBI lineage: Eukaryota > Metazoa > Chordata > Mammalia > Rodentia > Cricetidae > Peromyscus > Peromyscus melanophrys. The sequence continues at coordinate 49,126 of CABHPR010156957.1, read as the reverse complement.
TATGGCAATCCAGGCACAGTATAACTATATACAAAGCAGGTGGTGAATGTCCTATTAAAGACATACTTCATCTTTTTGTACACATTTATTTATGTTCCTAACCAGTGCATTGCAGTGCCGCCAAAGTCCTGCACATCCACACAAAATCATCCAGAAACTTGTGAGACTCCTTCTCTGTTTCCCATACTAAATCAAACCATCAGAACTGTTATTACAACCCATTGTACAACTTCTGCACATTTCAGCCTTGCATGTTTCTTCAGTTGCTTCTTTGTGAATGTACCTGCTGCTCCTGCCAGGCAGCCTTCCTTCTCCGATGTCACATGTTGGAAGGAAATCATTCCTTTACCCATTCAGAGCCACTCACTCATCAATATTGCCGTCAAATAATTATTTTTCATCCTAGTGACCTTTTTCTGTTTCCTTCACAGACTCACTCTTTTCTCTGAGCACACACAAAACTTTGATTTATCTTGGCTGATATTTAAGGTCATACTCAGTGTCCATCGAAAACCACATTTAATAAACAGACCATTTCTATTGGGATGCCAGAAGTCATAATTCAAGAGGGAAGTCTTCTTGGAGTAAGAGAACCAAGAGCTTCCTATCCTGAGAACAGATAGACATGACTCTTTTGATGTTTGACAGTAAACACAAGTCCTCAAAGCAAACTAAGACTGAAACTAACATTTGTATAAAATGATCCATCATTGCTAGCTCAATGTGACATTTCCTAAAGGCCTTGTTCACACTGCTTTCTTGGATGGAACATGCATAAATACTGATAGAATTTTTAAATTACTTTTATTTTTTACCAGATAATGATTCTGGATACCCGAAGGACTGTAATTCACAGACTGTATTTTCTCCTCAATTGTGATCTTGGAATGCAAGCAACAGCATCATCCGGGGCTCTCCCCAGGCCTCCTGACTGTGCTTTCCTCCTTAGCAGAATATTCAAGAAGTTTGTATAATAAATTTGAGATGCTCTGGGATCAAATTGTATTCTCTTTAATGTTATGATTAATTCTGCTTAGTGAGCATTTAATTATTTGGTAAATGCTCTGAATCACCCTTTCCACATATTATATGAAAAGAAGTCCATAAGGAACCAATTACATATCTAACTTGACTTAACATTATGCACTTTGGCAAGTTTTCTAAGAGAAGAAAATGTTGCAATTTTATACCTTGTTAATTTGAAACAAAATGATAATAGAATACAGGGTTGTTTGTTTCTATTTATTGATGGTAAATAGATGAGCTCAATTAAGTTGAAATAAAATGTATCTAGTGATATTTTTCTTGAATTTTAATTTGTATGTCCTTTATAAATATGTTCAGTACTATGCTATTCTGAAAAAGCATAAATTCTTTATTTTATATTTCTCTGATGTGATGTAGTAAGTTATGAGATATTTGCTGAATTACTGGTTCCTATGGGATGCATGCTAACAGGCTTCCTTAAGTTTTAATTAATGTCTTTACTCTTCACCTCAGAAATTCAACATCATTCAAAGCCAATACAATGAAAATCATCACAAAGGCATTCAAGGACAGACCCTGCCTTTCAATTCTATTATTTAACTTCATGAATACAATATATGTTTCAAGAGGATAAAAGATAGTTTTCTATTACTCATTAAATATCCATATTCCATTGCCTACAATCTTGTTAACACAATAGCTAGTATTCAAGATGAGTCTCAATTATTTATAAACCAAAATGGAACAATGTAATCAGAATAATATTCATAGTGATCACATATTAATTAAAACCTAGTTATATTAGATATATATCTTATTTATCTTCATTATAATTTTTATAAGTAAAAGCTGAACTAGCTGGTAATATTAAATGAACTTTGAAAAATAGAATTTCTTTATAAAAATTCAAAATTTTTATTGTGTAAAGCTTCTTCCAACTTCAAATTAGGCAATTATAATAGGTAGATTCAAGTACATAGTCATTATTCAAGGTTACCATATCTCAAAAATTAATCCAAAACCTCAACAAGAGGTTTACTTCTGTTTAAATGAAATAAATACATGATAAACAATTCAATTATTTACACTACACTTTTCTTATTTTTTCAAGATTTACTACTGTGCTGCTTTTAACCCTCTACAAGAGGGTTAAAATTAATTAATAAAATTAAATTATTAGCTGAACAAATTCAGTAATAATTTAATTTTATAAACAACATAAGTGTTCTAACATATTTGGAACTAACTTAATGGTGTTCAAATATTATGTGCATCTACTACCTAAAATGACCTAGATTGGAGAGGAGTAAAATCATTAGTTCTGTAATGGAAAAATGACACCTGATCTTTGTTCAAAGCCTGAGAAATGACAGTCAATGGAAATGTACATGACATTATTTTTATAGTAGCATTAATTCATAGTTCTCATAGCTCTGAAAAGAAAACTCAGGTCATATTGTTTGAGCTCTCCCTAATGTCTACTGCTGGCTGAGATCTTGAAGCAATGGTGATTTATGTGAAAAAAGATAGGAGGAAGCCAAGAATTTTCACTCACTCCACAATCCTTCATCACTAAATAAATTAGTATCTTTTCTTAACTAAGTAACAAAGGGCCATCTTTATTTCACTATGTATCTGGATTGTGATAGTCTCTTCCAAGGTCATCTTAGCTCCATGATATAGAATCATTTGTTTGAAGCTGATATAAGGATTCTAAGTGAAGTATCAAAGACACAGTATAAACAATAGCTCTATCCATCTAGAAAGTGAATTCTTTTTATAGAAAAGCCTTGGATGGCTGAACAGAATACTCAGGAAGGCCCAGGAACCCAAAGAGTACCTTGGTACTATGAGTGTTCCAGTCAGTGTGAACTGCTGTTGTTACAGGAAACCAAGGATTCCAATACAGCCACTCAGAAACACGACTGGCACAGACACTGAACAAGCACTGATGCCTTTTACACGTTTTCCAGTGAAAATGAAACTAAAAAGAAAACTCTGCTAAATATGCTAAATAATATAGTTTAAGAAGAATTAATAAGTATTACGGTTTATTGATAGAGAAACTTGAATATGTAAAAATGATACTGTATTTCTTTTTTTTTTTTTTTTTTTTTTTGGTTTTTTGAGACAGGGTTTCTCTGTGTAGCTTTGTGCCTTTCCTGGAGCTCACTTGGTAGCCCAGGCTGGCCTCGAACTCACAGAGATCCGCCTGGCTCTGCCTCCCGAGTGCTGAGATTAAAGGCGTGTGCCACCAACGCCCGGCACTATATTTCTTAATGTCTATCATCTAAATGAACTTGAGACCAAATTCATTTTGTCTGATATTCTTACTGTGAACCACCTTATCAAAATGAATTTGTTCATTATTAACAAATGCATATTATATAAGAACTACAACGGAGTTTCAAAATCACTCAGCTCATAGTTTTCCTATAACCTATTGTCAAATGGCACACTGATTTACAATATCAGCATTGGAGATGAAGAAGAACAGTCCAATTAATGAAGAGACATTGGTTTTGGTGATAAGTTTGTGAAACACGCAAAGAAAGGAAGAACTCGATTGTGTCCATCAGCATGTATGTCCTGCTTGAGTTCTCCATGTAAAAGGACCTTGATGTAGGTGGTTAGAGTCAGGCACAATTAAGATTCAAAGATGCTATTCCTACAATTTGAGATTCTCAGTGAATATCCAAATATATGTAAAACATTCAAATGTAGAAAACTTTCCTGTGATATGAGATTATTTCAAAACCATTCTGATGAAATGAGAAAATATTTTAAATCCCTAGTGCTGAAAATTATGCAGCATAGATGGCTTCTTATTATAAGTAACACTTAAGGTTTTTATTTAATAGGAATCCACAGGCAGGATTACAAAAAGAAATACTTTGTAAAAATATAACACAGGCGGGACTGGAGAGAAAGCTAGTTAGGAAAGAACATGGACACATCTTCCTCTTGTCCAGACGAACCATTTGGCTTCCAGCTCCATGTCAGATGGCTCACAACTGCCTGTAACTCCAACTCCAGTGGATCTTATTTGGTTTCCATGGGTACATGCTCTCACATGTCACTCACATACACTCTCTAACACACACACTCATGCACACACATACACACACACACACACACACACTAACATACATACACACATACATACACACACACACTCATGTACACTCATGCAAACAAACTCACAAACACATACACTAACACACACATACACACACTCACATATACACACAATTACATATACACACAAACTCACAGTACACACACACTCACACACCCATACACATATCCATTCACACATAAACATGCACACAAATAATACATTTAAAAAATAAACTATTGGGAGGGGGGAGAACAAGGGAATCAGTGGCTGATATGTAGAACTGAATGGTATTGTAAAATAAAATTAAAAAAAAAGAAAAAAAAGAAAATTATCTAAATAAAAAAAAATAAACTATTAAATATATTAAATTACTTAGTATTCTCGGTGATTAAATAAAAATGATGCCTAAATGATAGATAAATATTTTGGTGCTAAAACTTTACATTTTGAATCACATAGTTCTCTGTATTGCCTGAAGTAGGTATGTGTAGAAATAGCAATTAGAAAAATGTGTTTAAGCTTTGTAAATTTGCATATATGGAACAGTCATTGAATTTACATAGTACAGAATAGTAATATGCTTCTCTCTCTGTATCTCTCTCTCTTTCTCTCTCTCTCTCTCCCCCTCTCTCTCTCTCTCTATATATATATACATATATACGTGTGTGTGTGTATATATGTATATATATATATATAATTATTTTAATTGGACCTTTCAAGATTACAAATAACCATAACATTTCCAGCTAATAAGGAGTACACATAGAACATACAGAGTATTGCCGGGCGGTGGTGGCACATGCCTTTAATCCCAGCACTCGGGAGGCAGAGCCAGGCGGATCTCTGTGAGTTCGAGGCCAGCCTGGGCTACCAAGTGAGTTCCAGGAAAGGCACAAAGCTACACAGAGAAACCCTGTCTCAAAAAACCAAAAAAAAAAAAAAAAAAAAAAAAGAAGAACATACAGAGTATAAAGAACAAATAATGATGCATGCAAAGCTCTAAACAGAAGTAACAGCCACTGACCATTCTAGAAGACAGTGTTTTCCAGCTCTTGAGACCACCACAACTGCTTTTACCTTCTGACTGATAAACTAGCCCAAAGTCACAACAAACAAAATTGCAGTCCTTTGAAAACCTAGAGGTGTAGCCCACACTTCACCGGTGTCCTCAATCTTCTTCATTTCAGAAGTCTACCCACGGTGATTTCCTACCCACTTATTAAAAATTGAAAGACAACAGCTATAAACACTTGGAAACAACAGGCGGTCCACTTAGAGCCGACAGACGAGGATGTTCTCCATGTTTGCCTGGAGTTTCTGACAATCATTTGTATCTAATCCTCCCAGGTTTGGCTGGGACTTGCTGGCGACAACCTGACCATTTGAGCAGGAATTGAAATGCAGGTTTTGAAGTAACAGATTCTCTCCTACCACCTTGACACCCAAGTTGATGAGAAGACAGTAGTTGAACATCTCTCACTGGATCTATTTCTCTCATGAAACAAACCAAATTTTATCTATATCGTGTTCCTGAGATTCTAAATAACTGTAGAATGTGGAAAAAATGCCTTAGAATTCTAATTTTGCCAGCATACGCACAAATACACAGATGGACATATATAAGGAGGCCATTTCAATCTAATTCACGTCAGTTGATTATTTTATTTCTGTTTCTGTTTCATTATTTCTTTCTGGTACGTATTTTGATGTCTTAGAATCCTGCTAACATTAAAATAACTAATTAGGGGACATATATTATATGTTAATATACATACATATGTGTGTGTATATGACATATGCCTATATAGGCAATATATACATATATGTGTATGATATATGTGTAATATATTAATATATATAAAGAGTATATTAGGAAATAAGTGATTTTGAATTGAATGTCATTCTGTCATAATTGCTAAATAAAGAAGAGAATCTTTTAAATCTTAGTAAAAGTCATTTTACTATTTTTTTTTGTTTTTTTTTTTTTGCTTTTTTCGAGACAGGGTTTCTCTGTGTAGCTTTGCGCCTTTCCTGGAGCTCACTTGGTAGCCCAGGCTGGCCTCGAACTCACAGAGATCCGCCTGCCTCTGCCTCCCGAGTGCTGGGATTAAAGGCGTGCGCCACCAACGCCCGGCCTCATTTTACTATTGAAAACCCCTTTCATTTTACTTTTTGTGTATAGATCTAAAACAAATAAATAAAAAATCAAAGCAAGAAGGACTATTCATACCAACTAGGACAACAGATATCTCTAATTCTGCCAACAGGAGCAGGAAGTACTCCATCTATGACCTTTGTCCATTGCTGCTTACTCATAGTAACTCTTATTTACTTACCTTCCCTGTTAAATACACCAATTACTATGTGTAACAAGCAAACCCATTTCATTATACAAATTCTTTTGTATTTTGCATCACTATTGGTTTCTAGCTTTTTAAATCAATACACTTTGCTAATAAAACATGCTTTTTAAAGGCATGAGAAGCTGACATTTTAATCTTTGGAGCATTATTACTGAGTACTTTTTCTCCCAGCAGAGGATATATGTGATGGGTACAAAGGACTCTTGTGTGCAGAATAGTACATCAGACCAATCTGCATCTGGGGATTCAATAACCAGAAAGATTACTTCAGTTTAAGCTTTGGTAGACTCAAAGCTGAGGTAATTGAAATCCATCTGTTTGGGCTATATTAACCTTGACTTTTTTTTCTGATTTGATCACTTTTATTGCCCTGGCCCATGAACAAATAAACATACACGACATTGGAGGGTATGGATCCCATTTTCTTTATCTTGTATATAAAGACCAAATTGGAACACCATTTGGTAGGTTTTCTTTAAATTTTTTGCTTTTCAAGACTTTTAAATTGTAAGTTGTATATTTTCTGTTTATAGGTGCACATGCATGCACATGAATAGTGTTAGGTACATGTGTGGGGCATGTGTGTGAGCGTGTGTGTGTGTGTGTGTGTGTGTGTGTGTGTGTGTGTGTGTGTATACATGGCAGTCAAAGGAAGATGCCAGGCACCAATTGCTCTCCACTTTATTTTTTTTATTTGGCCAGGGTCTCTGCCCAGTGAGTTCCAGGAATTCCTGAACTCCATCTTTCCTGAGCTGGGATTACAGACACAGGCCACTGCACCTGGGTTTTTAGGTGTCTACTAAGGGTTCCAAATTCAGTGAATTTTCATGTTTGCATGGTAGGCACTTTACAGATTGAGCCATCTCCTCAGTCCTGGAAGTTACATCTTTCATGTAAATGAATACTTAAACATTCAGAAACATTTATAATTTATAGTCCATATAAACAAAAAGAAAGTCAACATTAGGGAGATTTTTCAAAAGTGAACATTCACAGTATTGAGGAAGAGTTTGGGGAGAAGGTTGAACATGATCAAAACACATTGCATGAAACTCTCAAGTAACTAATAAGACTGCATATTCAGAAGAGATGAATCTAATTAGATGATATCAAAAACTAACAGAGTAAAACCATGTAGGTGGGAACATGGTAATACTGTGAAATTGCACATTTGGCTGTTTCATGGTACTTATTCACCTGGTTCACATTACTTATCAATAATATAAATTGAACAACATGTCCTAAAGATTGTTTCCTTTAGAACTGTATAATTCTCAAAACTGCCCATCACTCATCAGTTCTTTATAGAAAGTATCATTTCCACACAAAGCCACCAGCGCAACATAAATAAAACCCCAAGAACGCACACACTACATAGTTAAAAACAGGTGCATTTCCTTTGCCAGTTACTCCTGTCTACCTCTGAGTTCATGGCCGTTCCTAACTGACATTTCAAAACCAACCGCTTGAAAGCAGAGCCAGATTCTTGCACTCACAGTTTGTGATCTTTAGGGTCCTCTTGACTTCCCCACTTCCTGATCCCCCACAGCCGTCTTCGTCATCACAATCTCCACTGGACTGCTCCAGCACGCCTCCACCACTGCCTGGCTGAAGCAGCTCCCTTGTGTTGGGTTTGGGTGATCCACCCTGTAACAACTGAATATAGACCACAACAATATATGTATTAACAACAAATGCGTATTTTCTTACACATTTTTAGGCAGAAATTAGGATGATTCTCTTATATGAATTCATTAGTTCAGTGCAGATGCCTTACTAAATCAAATCTTCATCATTTAAAATAATAAATGGAACACTGAAAAGATGATGGGCAAAATCTGGTGTCAGCGAAGAGCAACAGTCCACCTATTAACTCTAATGGGAGGGTTTGGATAATGCTTTGGAAAACAAATTTAGGTTTTGTGCTTCTAAGTGGTTTGACTCAAAGACTCTATATTTCTGAATAAGCAAAATCTAACCCCAGTCAATTGCACTGTTATACAGTAGAACCCTTGCTGTGAAACCTTGGCTGAGTGTCTTGTAATGGTTTATAAACTGACAATCCACATTTCTCCAGACATAGAGTGCTATCACTACAGAACAGAATTCATCAACAAGTCTAGCATTTTGGACAGACATATGTGTAGAATCCTTTAACATTCCTCAAGTTAGGCATATAGTCCAATGTACATGGCATAGGATAGATGTAAAGCCCAACTTACATTTCTGCAATCATTATTTTTTTTAACTCCAAAGTTCTTAATTCTCATGAATTTCATTTACTCTTTTTCTTTGTTTTGTTTTGTTTGTTTGTTTGTTTGTTTGTTTGTTTTGAGACAGGGTTTCTCTGTAGTTTTGGTACCTGTCCTGGATTTTGCTCTGTAGACCAGGTTGGCCTCGAACTCACAGAGATCCACCTGGCTCTGCCTCCCGAGTGCTGGGATTAAAGGCGTGCGCCACCACTGCCTGGTGAATTTCATTTACTCTTAAGAGCAAAATAAATGCATTAGCCATTTCCCTTACAGACTAGAAATGCTAGTAATATTTTGAATAATATGAAATATGTTGGGACTTCTTTCCAACAAGGTGATGATATGAATAGCAGAATATTTCACTTGAAGGTAAGACTTACAAAAATAATCCTAGATATGGCATTTACTTCTTCAAGGCAATTTTGGGGCACACACAACTAAACATAAGAGAATAGGACACTGATGTCACAAACCTCTGTTGTCCACTTAATGCGCACTTAAATTATGTTTCTTTCCCAAGAACTGAGGAGAGGAACCTCAGTGGCATTAATGCACAGATAATAGTGAGACGTTCATCTGAATGACAGCATCTCATACTCAAGAGCCCAGAGGAAGATAACTTCAGAACATTGACGACAAATACGCTTACCATTTAAGAATACTTAGATCAAGCAGCTGGACTGTGAAGTTCAGAAAGTTCACAATTAAAAAAAAAAACCAAACAAACAGCTCACAAATTTTGAAACATTATAGTTTCTTTAAAATTTCTACTTTTCTAACCAAAAAACATGTAAACAATGATAATAATTTAAAAAATTCTTGTTCTTTGTCAGCCGTTCTCAAAGAACATGTCAATAGAGCTAATTTTAAAAGAATAATTTCAAAGTCAAATGAATCCAATGCCATCTTACAATACAACTCCTTAATGTGGTTAACAGGTTGGTATGTATGCTAATTCCTGGAGATGGGGGTGCATTGCAATGGAGAAATGAAGATATAGCACTTTAAACACTCAAACCTGAAGAGGTAGAGTAAGGAGAAGTGGTTTTATCTTACAGCCATTATCATTTACTATTAAAGTATTCCACTTATCATGTAGCTAGTGCAATCATAAAAGGCTTGGACTATGAAGCTCAACATGCTGAGAAATGAATCTTGACTCTAACATACATCCACTGTGAAACATGGGCATGGGTGAATTCCTTGAATAACTAATTCAGCTTCCTCACATCTAAAGTAATCACAAGAATATCTGTGTGCCATTGTCATATTGAGAGAAAAAGAAAAACACAGTAATTTGGAAAAGATGTGTCAACACATTAAAAACTAGTACATTTAATTAGTTATCTACTGTATATATTCTATTACAGTGTTATTTAAATATCCAGTATTAGCTTAAAGAATTATCTGATGAGTAATTTAATTATGAAAAGCCTTGTGTAACAACTGTAGCAAAAGCCACACTCTGGTGCTATCTTGCTTCCTTCTTTGACACTTACATCCTTTACCAACTTCGTCCCATATCAACTTTATTTTCCTAAGGATTCTTCTAGTATTTAACTGGGATCCAGGCCAGAACACAAACAGGATCTCATGAACAACAATGCATAAATCACCATGATCCAACCTCAAGAATTTGATCCCAGAATTCAACAGGATAGTCACTGTAAAACAATACTCACTATTTTAAGAAACTTTTTAGTTGAAAGTAACTAAACACATTGTCAGAGAACTGTATAGTTGATTTATAGTTATCATCAGTTTAGATGAAGTGGGAACTGGGAGAATGGAGCCAATAAATAAAGTCTCACACAATAGCCAACTTTATTCACACCAATACTCTGAGGGTTAAGAGAAATCACATGAGTAAAGTTCTCACGAGTTCAGGCTGTATACAATCACAAGGACAAGTCTTATGTGACAAATTTTTTCCATAGAGACATATAAACATTTAATTGAATTACAGCAGCAAGCAATAATGAGTAATATGAAGTAAACTCACTCCTATTCACTACATCCGGGAGGAACATGAAAACACATTCCAAGAATAAATCCATATTTTAAAGAAATTGCGGTCACAAAACTTGTTTCTTGGAGTGTTCTCACAAGCAATCAGAGTTCTCCTCACATGTCTCCATTCCGGGTCTGTGTTTGAGGATAGTCAGTGATAAAATAATATGGGACATTTATAAAATTGGCTGTGATGTTTTCTATATTTTGTCTTCACTTTAGTGAAGGAAAGATCTCAGACAATGAACTCCGAATTTTAAGAAACAGTACTATATGGAGCTATAATTTCTTTAAAATTATCTGTGCTGAGCAGAATTGGAAATGGATCCCAGGACTTTCCTCTTTAGTGTCTAGAACAGGGAAGCTGATACCATTTTCAGACCTGGTACACTACATTTTCAAGACTTATGTGAATGTACTAACTCATTGATAAGTTATTTTGGGGTTTATGGAAAGCAGAATTGTCTGCATGAGAGTAACAGAATCAAATCGGTGTTTTAAAAGAGATGTTTTTCTAGCCATTAGCAGAGACAGAAGCTGGAATCATTGTTTGGGAAGTTGGATACAGGAAATCACATTGTATAAAAGTATGAGATCTGGTTTTGATCAAGGCTGTTAAGGGTCTCATGGGAAAGAACTGACTATGTGAGGCATCTAAGAACTAAAAATGGAGTGACCTTCTGGGGGGTTTCTACTGGTCTTATAATTCTCCTCATATGGTCTAGATTCCCTAGAAAGGGCTTGTACTTAGAAGTTTTCCTGTGTCCTGCCCAGTCCCATACCTGCTCAGACCCAAATAAACACACACAGACTAATATTATTTTTAAACTATGGCCATGGAAGGCTTCTTGATATCTAGTTCTTACATCTTAACTTAATCCATTTCTATAAATCTATATTTTGCCACAGGGCTTGTTGCTTACCAGTATCTTTACATCTTGCTTCTCATGGTGACAACTAGGTCTCCTCTGTTCTGTCTTTCTCTCCCCGCCCCCGCAAGTTAGAATGTCCTGCCTAACCCTACTCTGACTCACCATTGGCCAAACAGCTTTATTTATCAACCAATCAGAGCAACACATATTAACAGCATACAGAAAGACTTGCCTATTGTTAGCAGAAACAAAGGGAATGTATATATATATACATATATATACATATATATATGAATGATACATATATGACATCAAGACATATATATATGATATATATATACATACACACACATATATATACATATATACACACACACACACACATATATATATATATATATATATATATATATATATATATATATATATGATAACAAGAAGACTGCCATGGCCATAGTTTAAAAATACTATTAGTCTGTGTGTGTTTATTTGGGTCTGAGCAGCTGGGGGACCAGGCAGGACATAGGAAAACTTCCGACTATAATGGCTCATTCTTCAGAATTTCTAAACTGAGTCAAATGTGGCCAGTCATTTGATTTCAGCTATGTGAAAATCTGAGCTCAGTGCTAATGCTGGAGTACAAGCTAATAAATCGATGCTACCTTGAACTGTTAAGTGTATGGTCATTAGCTATGTCCCAAGAGAAATTTAATACATTCACATATCCACACTTGGACAACATTTTTTGGAAACTTTAAAAAAATTTTTTTAATTCTCTAACACATTCTTTATAAACAGGTCCACCTACTGGAAAAATGGTGCCCTTAGAAATAAACTATCATATTTCAACAATGTATAGGTTTTCATTTCCTCTGTTTCTTTGTAATCCTCCTATTTTCTATGTCTTCGTGTAGGAGATAAAATTTCTGTTTCTATGATGGTGATCCAAATAAGTCCAGGATCTCACTGGGTGGACAATCCCAGATCTGCAATCTCCTCTCCTGATAGGATTGGTATCTCTTTCCTATGTGTGGAGGATCTATCTTATCTGTATCGTTTTCTAAAATAATAATAATAATGATAATAATAATAATATTCATTTTCTTATTTCTATTCTCACACGCCAACACATACCCATTCCTATCCATGAGATGGAATGGGATTATCAACCTGACTGGATTGAGAAAAGCATGACATACTAGTAAAGCACACGTTACTCTGACCTAATGAGTGTTTTAACCCACTGATAGGTTCAGAATCCAAACAGATGATTACAAGAACTAGAACTGTTAAATGGTGGGACCTAGTTGGAAGAAGTAGGTCACTGGGGATGTGCCTTTGGTAGCTGTACTGTGTCCTTAATCCTCTCTATTAAGTCTCTACTTAACTTGCTCTCCTCCGTGATACGATGTTCTCGTCTATATTTTCCTTTCATGATGGGAACTTCTAAAAATTACGAGCAAAAATAATTCTTTCTCTCTTTAAATTGTCTATATCAGCTACTTAATTAGAGAGATAAAAACAATCCACCACATAGAAGCACGTTTTCATTAAAAGCACATATCCTTAGTTTCTTCCAGGGAACTTCTAACAGGCTGTGCCCTAGCTTGTCAAGAGATCACACTCTTGTTATCTACAGCCCTTGTGGCATTCACTAGTTTGTCTCTAACCAGGGACAGGATGTGAAGATTACCTTACTCCTTTCTATCTTACAATGAAACTATATGTCTTTATTCATATTTCATTACACTTTGTCTTACCTCATCCCCCATTGCAAGGGACATTGTCTCTAACCCACTAGCACAGCATTATTTTCCCCAAATCAGGATGTTTACCACATCATTTCTTAACCTTAAAGCTCTTTCATGTGCTTTAGCAAAAAATAAAATCAGTGGTTCTCAGCATGTGTCTATATAGGGAGAAACAGTCATTCCAGATAAATGAGTCATGGGGAAAAAGACAAAGGGTGAGGTGCTTGGCAGTTTCACAATATGGCCCTTCTTGATTTGTTCGAATTAAGGTTTGTAAGAAATTTCTCAAGAAGCAGTCTTGTTTCCTTGAGATTCACCTCACAGTTTTCAAATTTACATAAGCAAATTGCCTGTCTGTAATCACCTGGTACAAACCAATATACATCTAGAAATGAGAGCAAAGTAAAAGGTAAATAGTGGCCTGCCAGTCAAGGTCCCCTAGAATATACTAATATACTTTAAAAGGATTCTAAACAGTTTTTCAGACCCAAATTCTATCTAGGAGCAGTGCATCACTATTCTCTTGAAGACACGCCTGTGTTGTTCTTCTTGCTGCTATTCACTTCCTTTCCTCATAAAACATGCCCTTCCCTTTTCTACAACTCATAATAGTGTATCTACTTTTCAAGTTCAAGTATCTCCTTTTAATCCTACATATATGTCTGTGTTTTTCTTTAAAAAAACAATAACAACAAAAAGCACTGTGCCATTAATTGGCATTGAACCAACATTCTTTTACATACGTCATAAAATCTGATGAATGGTATATTTCTCAGAGATGAGGCCAGGATATACCTTTCCATATTCTCCTCATCATAACTGAAGTACTTGTATTAGGGAATAATTATAGGTAATTAATAATAATATTAATAAATAATTTTATTACTTCTTTGGGAATACTTCATTATGTATATTCTGTCATTAATGCCCTCTGTATCAAATTAGCTTTAGTAATTTTTTTCTGAAATCATCAGTGGTCATGAAGTTCTAGAATAACTGGTTCTATTCTCATTGGTGGTAAAATTGGTTCACTTATCCAGCTTGTGTCATTAATTGAACATATGTTATGTAACAAGAATTTTGAAAGATTAATCGTCTACACTGCAAAAGCAGGCATTGTTCTTAGAAAGTGCGCGCACACACACACACACACACACACACACACACACACACACAAGCCTTAATTCCAAGAAATCATTAAAAATATGTTATAAGATGAAATTAAAATTAGAAAAGAAACCAAAGGCTTAATATTGTGACTTTGCTAAATTACTGTCTCTGTATTTTAAAGAAGGAGTGATTTTAAATAATCTTATTCCTATGTCCCTGGAGATTTCTAAGAATTTGTTTAAAATAAACATTTAAAATGAAGATATATTTCTTAAATGTTTATGTTCTCCATATTTGTTACTATAAGCAGAGAGAGATGCTCCCATTGCACTCTTTAAGTAATTCTATACAATTTTTTCATTAAAATCTGAACTGTTGAAACGGTTTCAAATGATTCCGTTTATTTTGTTTGTCTGTTGTTCTTAGAGGAGAAAGGAAACTTTGGTTTTGTATTTGGGGTCATCAGGGCAAGAACGCCTTTCTTGGCTTCCACGGAGGGTCTGTCCTCCCTGTCTGTCTTTCTCCAACCCCTGAACGATGTGGGGTTTACTCTCCTTGGCTCCTCGAACCACCTTCATGGACAAGCACCTTTTCTGTTTTTTTGTTTTTGTTTTTGTTTTTTTTGGTTTTTCGAGACAGGGTTTCTCTGTGTAGCTTTGCGCCTTTCCTGGAGCTCACTTGATAGCCCAGGCTGGCCTCGAACTCACAAAGATCCGCCTGGCTCTGCCTCCCGAGTGCTGGTATTAAAGGCGTGCGCCACCACCGACCGGCTGACAAGCACCTTTTCAAAGCCTACTCTTCAACCAACGTTTGGAAATCAGCCCACCTTCTCTCAAGGACAGACTTTCCTCCTCGTGTTAATAAACCACATGTATATTTGAAGAAATACAAGTGAATCTGTAGAATGAAATGATGCTTATTTCAATGTGACGTATAAAAACCAGCCATATTATGAGGATACGTGTTTGCCAAAACAGATCTCTCCATTTCATTCACACACAGTCATACATTCCATGTACTAAGGAAGGCATGATGTATGGATGTTTTTAAACTTAAAATCACAAATAAATTCACCATTGCTATTCTGGCCCTATGCTCTCTGCCTCTGTAAAACAGAATAAATTTTTTACTTGCTTTTGTGAGCACTATTTGAGTTGTATGCTGTAAACTCTTAGCACAGTGTAAGTCCCAGTGGTGAGGGTTTAACGTTATCATCATTATCACTGTAAGCGTCCGACTTGATCTTGCTGCACCAATCTTCTTCGGAAGATGGGAATTACACGAGGGTAAAACCAGCATCTACAGGACTAGCTGCTTTAGCTTTGCCATCGCAGCCTGCCCAAAGCTAAAATGATTATGTTTTAAGATTTTAACTTATTCCCCATTAGGGAGGGGAGAAATTCAATCAATACATACATATTTATAGAACAATTAGAACAGAAGAAAGGACATGGTTTTGAGTGCCAGCCACACATTAATTGTGTGCCTTAGGCAAACTGCTTAAGCCTATTAAAACTCATTTTATTCTTATGAATAAAAATGCTTGAGAAAGCATTTATCCACTCTAAAGCCCCACACTCCTTCACAGGGCCCTGAGCATGACCACGCATCCATAAAATTGGGAAGACAACAGAGTAAGGACAAAGTCGGAGGAAAAAAAGAAGTGTTCTTCGTTTCCCAGTAGCATGCAGCTTGTGCAGGCCACTGATTAGCTGGAAAGCATCATTTTGATGACTGATGCTTCCTGCTTGTGTTTAATTGGTTTAGGAAGCTCTTTAAGGAGGCTCTTACAGGATGTGTTGGTGGGTAGAATATCTGATGACTCTAAGGCAAACACACTACTGTCAGCTGCTGAACTAACCTCTCAATAGACTCAATTTTCATTTTACTGTCTGGCAATATCCCACCTTTGCAAGAGCCTGTCAAATGGTTGCAATGAAATCTAGCTTGGGCTGGCTCATATGTATAGTACGTGTGCCATAAAAGAGAAACATCAATCACACTAAAAATAAACTCCAAACCTAAGAGCACAACAATGTGTTTTAAAATATTTTACATAATGGAAAATCTCTAACTAGTTACCTTTTCTCTCATCATCATTTACATAGCAGTATAAGTAGCAAATATGTGTTAAGGTGGTATTAGTCCCTATACATTATCTCATCCATCCATTCCAACATAAACACAGGAAAATATGTAATTTTATATAAATGATAAAAATGTTCAAACATCAAAATGTTAATAGAAAAATTGCAGTGAGGAAACTGAGAATATAGAAAAAGGTTTTTCAAGTTTAATAATATGTCTTAATATATTATGTGCACATAAGTTTAAAAATATATGTATGTGCATATATATACATATATATGCAAGTATATGCATATAGAGATGAGTGTGTCAGATACCAAAAATGAATATAATTTTGTTTCAAAGATATTGATATTTTCATTTTTTATGTAGAAAAACAATGGAAGCTCACATTTAAAAACTAGAACTCTGATCCAAATTCCCCATGATTGATTTTTTTTTTACCTCTATAGACTGTTTCAAATGAGCCATAAAAGTCTCTTTATTGAACTTGCTCACTTACTTTGTTTGAAACATAGTTTCCCTTTCTCTGATCCTCCAACCTTACTTCCACCTCTACAAACCCAATGCTGCTTCACTGTCTATGTCCTCATTAACATTACTAAAATCATTTTTACAAATTCTTAACAAAGTATCCTCTTGCTGCTCTTTCAAGTTTAAAAAATATTTTACCCATAAATCCAAACACTGCAACTCTCCAGCTCTGTATTTTTAACAGCAGTTAAACCTTTATAGACTACTCCACCTAAAAAGCCAAACACATTTTACAGTATGTCATGTTATGTTAGGTTGACCAGACACAGAAGTCATTTCTGTACGGTTTCTTGTCAGTGTTTGCTTTAAGTTAGAGCTCTCTGATCTCTGAGTCTGCTGTGCCAGTAATCTGAAAGGTCACTGTTCTGTTGGCATTTGGCTTATGCAATCCAGGCTGGCAATTTATAAAAGTCTTGTGATTTCTGTAAAAAGAACACTGAAGTTAAAAAGGTTTACTAAATGTACTCTCTAAGCTGTAATGCTGCACTGAAGTCATGTAATCTTATTCCCATATGAAAGCTCTGTTTTCCACTACCACATCTGATCTTCATCTCCAACTCAAAATGTGGCTCTCCCCTCTTCTAAACCACTGTGCCACAATGGATTGGACGAGTGAATTATGAATTTGTGTCCTAACCCAAACCCGGGCTATGTCAGGAATGAAGTAGAAACGGAAGAGAAAACTACTTTATACAGAACTTAGAAGAAAAAGGAAGTGGCCCCAAAAGATGAATGTTCAGGGCAAATTTTAATCAATTATCAAATGGTTCTTGCAAAAAACACTCCAGGCTTCTGAAAAGTATGCGTTGAAAAGAATACACAATTTTTCACAAGGCACCTCCAGGTTTAGCTGTTAGAGCCTCTGTTTAAGCATATAGACTGGGTTAGCCAGGAAGCCCCAGGACGTCAGTGATAGGGACAAAGGAACAGTTTGTGAGGAAGCAGTGATGTGTCATGATAGCAACAGAAGGAAGAAGCAGGGAAGGAGAAACTGGACATTTTAAGCAAGGCGAAGATCTGTAAAATATTTGGTGAAGCAAGTTGATGGTTAAGGCAAATTCTTTAAAAGCAAAACATCTTACTGCTCAGATCATAATGCAAAGAGGTAGGAATTCACCTATTCTTTGTCCAGAGGGAGGACTTCTTTTCTTTAATCTCACTTTCAAGCTAATTTACTAATTTTTAAAATCATTATTGCATAACCATTGACATAAAGACACCTAACAATACTGTGCACGCATGCAGGACCTCGGCAATATACTTGGGCAGAAGTGATTACATATAAGAACTTACAGCTGATACATGCTAGGTTATAATTAAAACTAAATAGCTTTCCAAGAAAGAATAATGAGATATTGAGCAGTTTCATTATTTTGCCTCTCTCAGGTGCTGATTAAATGTGTATTGTTCATGGTTTGGGTTATCATCCGGGAGTCATTTCTATTTAAGATGCTAAAAGCTTTAATCTCTCCAACTATGTCTCTGTAAGCATGCAGAGTGTTCAAATACCCCATGGGGTGAGGTAAGATTTTGTTGTTTTGAATGGATGTGCATTACTGCACTTTCTTCCCATTTTCAGTTTTGACTTGAGCCTGGGATTGCCTTCAGGAACTCATTCTGTTTGTCATAAGTACAATGGCAAGTGCTTATTAATAATTTACTATTGAGAAAAGGCTAAACTATTTGCCTAGTCATTGCACTTCTTGGTCCTAATATTATAGGAATCTAACTTAATTTCCAAAACCATGGAGAAAACACAACTGAGCAAATATGTTCTAAAACACAGTCATTTGGTAAATTGAGTTTCTATTAACCATAATCTCTGTAGTAAAGCAGAGACCATATCAACAACAATGTTCTCATTTTCCAGTTAATGATTATAGGCAGCACTAATTTAAAAAATATATATTTATTTTTTATAGATGAGTGTTTTGTCTGTATGTATGTCCATGCAGAAAATGAATGCCTGGTGCCTACAGAGGGTGTTAGATCCCTTGGGCCTGGAGTTCCAGATGGTTGTGAGCTATGGTATTGGTGTTGGAAAGTGAACTGTGGTCCTTTGGAAGCCAATGATCTTAAAAGCTAAGCTATTTCTCCAGACCCAGTAGTAGTAATTTATATGTACATGGATATGATAGTTAATGGTTTTGGACTCTTTACCATGGGGAGAACTCAATGTAATAGCAATACACATTTGCACCAACAAAAACATAATGCTCTTACACCGGATGCAGGGTATCATGCTCCTCCTTTATTAACTTGGGGTTTTCCCCTTGCAATTTCTTTTTATTAACACAAAGTGCTACTATATTTTTAGCAGGACTATGAGATCCATGTCACCCGGCTCTATGTGTTGCAATTGCTGTCTTTTCATCTCCATCATATGGTCTTTATCATATGACATTAAATAAATAAATAAGAAAGAAAGAAAGAAAGAAAGAAAGAAAGAAAGAAAGAAAGAAAGAAGTGACTGAATAAAGGGAGGAAGAAGGAAGACTTTAATCATGATATATTGCCATACAAGTGGTCCCTGTTTAGAAATTTTAATTCATCAAATTTCCATCATCCTTTTGAAAGAACTGTTTTCAATGAAGTATTGAAAACTTATTTAAAGTCTGATTTGGGCAACTATTCCAGATTTGCTTCACTGGCCAGCTGTAGAGAACACATCCTCAGGTGCTCCACTGTAATGAAAGAGTCCCCTAAAGTTTCAAAGCATTCTAGGTTGACTCTAGAGGAGCTCAGTGCAACCCGTTTAGAATGACACCTCAAATACTCCAGATGGTAGCAGTCCTGTGACTTCCCAAAAGTTCTCATGTCCACCTTTACCACGAGAGGCCTTAATCTACCTTCTTCAGCTAACCTATAAAATTGTGAACCATCACACATGAAATGAAGAGAAATGTTCTAGAAATAACTTGAGAAAAATGTACAAAATATGACTCTTCAGTTGTCTTGTGGAGAGGCTAGGAAGGTTTACGATTTTAAGACAAATTCTGTTACTTATTACTTAAATGAGTACACTTAAACAAATAATTTAAGCTTGCAGTCGCTACATACTCCCTTCAAAAGATAAAACTGAAACTTCTCAGGTGTCACTTATAGCTTTAAATTAAAAAAATGTTATTTTAATTTTTTCTTTACCACCCTCTGCCTCCCTGAAGTAATACACACACACATACACATACACACACACACACACACACACACACAACACACACACACATAAACAAATATACATACATAAAAATATATAATATTAGTATGGCTTGAGATACACACATATATTTTTGTGTATATTATTTATAACAATATATAAAGACATTGTTTTATATATGTGTGTGTGTATGTGTGAGTTTGTTTACTTATGTCTCAGGCAGGCCATACTAACATTTTTGTAGGAAAGCAATTTCTACCTTTAAGATTTACTTCAGGCCTCTGAAAGACACATGAGAATTCTCTTTTTTTTTCTTGCTTAGATACAGTATTTGCCCCCCACACCTTCCCCCACACACCCTGCCCAGCAGAAGTATATGTTTGTTAGGTTGAATTGTGTTTTCCTGAAACACATACTGAAACCCTAGCTTACAATATTTCAGAATGTGATGTCATTTGGAATAGGACCCTTTTAGAAGTAGCAAAGTTAAAATGGAAGTGTTACGTTGAGTCCTCGTCAGTAGCACTGAGTTCTTATAAAGGAGGTGCTTAAAATGCTGGTTACCGCGCCAGGGCCTAGTTTTGATCCTCAGCCCCAGAAATAAATGCAGTCACGTCCTGAAGACCTCAGTACATACTTGGTTTTTGATAAGCCTTTTTCTGGTCTATTAATGAAACAAATTATGTTTCTGGCTTCCTGTTGGTTTAAAATCGCACTATGTGAGAATCTGCATATAAACGCTGTTGCTGTGAGAACCTTGCAAAATAGATGTCTGTGGGTGTATCTATTTCCTGAAAACACTGTATGTGAATAGTAGTAGTCATTGCTTACATTTTGGGAAAACTAACCAGATAATTCACCACGCTTGAAAATCTTTCTCCCCCTCTCCCTTCCCCGCTGCATGTGTGCATGCGTATATGATGTGTTAATCGTGGAAACAGCTTCTATAATGGATACAGGGTTAATTTAGTGTTTTCAAGTTTCTGGGAGTAATAGTTAACAACCGTTTTTCCAGTGAAATCAATTGCTTCCTGTAATTTTGATCCTCGGTCTGGAATATGTTAGCTTGTCAGAGGCTTTCTTTTCTGTTCTTTGTGTTTTCATTCTTCTTCTCGGATGTTTACTGGATCATTATCTCTCTAAATATATTTTATTGTGCTTCTCGTTCTGGATAATTTCACTGGCTAGAGAGTTTTATGTTGGCATAATTTTCTCCTCAGCATGTTGAAAATATTGTTTCATTGTTTAGTTTCCATAGTTTTTGTTAAAACATTTTTTTTCTTGCTTCTTTGCTTGCTTTACTTTCATTTTGTTTTGGATCAGCAGTTCGATACCATTATCTATTTTTTTTTTCTAAATTAGGTTGCTTAAGTTTTCAGTTTCTTGAAAGTGAATTGTGATCTACTCTTGTTTTTTCCTGTTTCCTGTTGGAGATAGGGTATTCCTAATACATGCCAGCCTGGCCTGGCACTTAGGACTCTCTGCCCTTTGCCTGAAGAGTACCGAGAGTAAAGTATATGCCAACAGCTGACCGAAGGTAACTCAAATGTGTCATATATGACCTTTAGCGGTTTCCTCAAAGAGAAATGTGTAATGACACTGGTGGGTCTGGTCACACCATCAGGTGCAATCCTCTGAACCTGTCTCTAACGTGCGCTGAGGGAATAATTTACTTAGGCCTCTAGCTCTGAGGTTAATGGAGGGGAGTCAACAAACAAACCTGAGAACCATATGGGAATGACTGACAGCTGGCAGTTATCAGCATCTATTGTCAAAATCCCCAGGGACAAACAGAGAAGCTCTAAGTTAGTATTCAATTGGCTTTAAAAGACAGCAAATATCAGAGGAAAACTAGCTTTGGCAGGTGTACCTGGGAAGTCATGAGGGGATTCCAGGCTTCCTGTTATCACAGTGCAAACAAGAGAGAATATATCACCCCAGGTCTCCTGGCCTGGTGCATGCTGATTAACAGGAGGTTTTGGCATGTTCAGTTTCTTTAAAATACAAAAGTAGGGCAGGATATACAGTTCACTGTGTGTAATTACCTGGGTTCAATCTCTAGCACTAGCAAATAATCATTGCATGTATTATATTATATATAAATGATTCACTTTTATTACAAATTAGGCAATGGATTTAATAAAATCTTTATGCATTTACATTTTAAATATCTATAAAAGTGCTTTTATTGACATTTATCTAGCATTTTTTCCACTTCCCTGTACTGGACATGTGATCTTTTAGATGATTGTCCCATTCTGAAATATGTTGTTCTAAGTTAAAGTCTCAAATGTAGCTGTCTAACTGTGCCCTGTTCATTGAAGAATATTAGTCTTTAATCTACTAAACACTTAGGAGACACACACACACACACACACACACACAGATGCATGTACACATGCATACCACATGATGCTGGTTCCTGAATACCATTCAGTAAAATCTATTAAGTTGTATTTGTAGAGAAATTTAGCAGTAACAACAACAACAACAACCCTGACGACCTATTTGGTGTACAAAAGTCACTGATTTTTTTCACCCCATATATTTCACACCATATTTTGTGTATGTGGGAGCCATTTTGTTTGTTTCTTTATTTGACTGGAACTCATGGACCCTGGGTTAGCCTTGAACTCACTATGTAACCAAAGCTGGCCTTGAACTCCTGATCCTCCTGCCTTTACCTTCTA
Source organism: Peromyscus melanophrys (assembly GCA_902168415.1). Lineage (NCBI taxonomy): Eukaryota > Metazoa > Chordata > Mammalia > Rodentia > Cricetidae > Peromyscus > Peromyscus melanophrys. The sequence continues at coordinate 26,191 of CABHPR010156957.1, read as the reverse complement.
AGTGCTGGGTACACACATGATTGACCATGTCTGGCTAACATTTTAGTTTTAGAACAGTGCTATAATCTTTTTGTATACACCCGGAGGCAGCTGGGGAACTATGTACTTTTGTCCCAGACCATGCCTTCACTTTAGTTTGCCATACCTGCTCCCGGTATTCAGTAGCATACCTATGTTGAGCTCCTCACTCAGGCTTTCCTAGAAGTGGGCAACCACTCCTTCCTTTACAATAAGTCTTTCTCAGTCAACAATTCTTTCATCTCTGTGTAGTTGATTCATCTAAGCCTTAGGGAGAAAAAATAAGGCCAACTGATTATTTCTTTTGACTTGAAGGTATATGGAAAGGCATCCTTCTAAACTGCTTTAAATTTAACAGATTGATTTTAAGTCACATGTAACCATCTCTCTCTTCTCTTCCATATCATACCCTGAAGACAGAGGACGGCCAGCACTACATATAGCCATGCAGAGGGCTTCTCCTGGCTCAGGTCCTAGAATACAGGATTTGGGGAGGTTTAGGAGCTGTGGCCTTGTTTGAGGAAACATGTAGCAGAATCTTAAAAGGTCTTATTAATAAAATCAAACCTGAGCCAGGTATTGGGGTGAAATGGAAGATCAGAGAACCAGAACAAGCCACAGCTAACCTCACCTGGCCAACTTCTCAGCTGGTCTTGTTTCCTCAGCCTGGAGGCCTCTGAGTCCTCATCCAGAATGGGTCTCAGCTGAACTGCTGCTAGAAAGCCTGAATGCTTAACCAGCCAAATGCTTCTAGTTTCTGGTCTTCACGCCTTATATATCTTTCCTTTCTACCATCACTCCCTGGGATTAAAGGCTCACTTTCTGGGATTAAAGGCGTGTGTCACCATGCCTGGCAGTTTCCAATGTGGCCTTGAACTCATAGAGATCCAGAGGGATTTCTACCTCTGGAGTGCTAGGATTAAAGGTGTGAGTGCCACCATTTTCTAGCCTTTGTATCTAGTGGCTGTTCTGTCTCTGACCCCAGATAAGTTTTTTTTGGGTGCACAATATTTTGGGGAACACAATACCACCACAGAAACACTTCACTAAGGGACAGCTATGATACTATATAATCTTGCCCTACTTTCTGTCTGCCATCTCTGCCTCATGTTTGAAGTTAAAGATGTTATCTCTTCTGTCCCTGATGGCATATCCGCTACCTGCTATCATGCCTCTACTCTTAATGAGTGACTCTTATCCCTCTGAATCAGAAGCCGATATAACTCTCTCTTCTTTAAGTTGCCTATGGTCATGGTGTTTTATCATAGCAACAGACATTAACTAAGACATACTGGCTGTCTTTGTTATGGTTTCTATTGCTGTGAAGAGACACCATGACCATGGTAAATCTTACAAAGGAAAACATTTAATTGGGGCTGGCTCACAGTTTCAGAGGTTTAGTCCATTATCATCATGGTAGGACATGGTAGTATGCAGGCAGACATGGTGCTGCAGAAAGAGCTGAGAGTTCTACAATTTGATCCACAGGCAGCAGAAGCAGACTGAATACCACACTGGGCATGGCTTGAGCATAGGAGACCTCAAAGCCTGCCCCCAGTGACACACTTCCAACAGGGACACACCTACTCCAAAAAGACCATACCTCCTAATAGTGCCACTCCTTATGGGAGCATTCAAACACATGAGTCTATGGGGACATACTTATTCAAACCACCACACTGGCACAGTCTGGAACAGCACAGAGCGTTACACAGCAAGCACAAGGAGTACTCATGATTTTTCTGGTGTTTCTCTCATAATTCCACCAAGATTCAGTCATAGAAATTCCACCGAGATAATTTTAATCTAGAGCACATTCCAAAATACTCACCTAAGATACCATAATCAGATTAATTATTACCCCCTTAACATGCCACAGTGGAGATTTAATCTTACCACATGATGCCTGAAGGGACTCCTGTAAACAATACCCAAATCACAGCAGCAGTTTTCATTGTCACAGCAAGTGTAAGGGCAAGAGAGAGAGGCAGGGTAATCACGGATGTAACATTGTGTTACTCTAGTGAATTGTGCACTACCCACACTCTAGGGTAGGAGATCACATGACATTGGGCATAGTTAGGTGGGTCCAAAGCCCTCAGAGTCCTGTCTCCACTACACCATCCATGATCTTAGCCACTTCCCTATTCTGTGTTGATGTCGCTTCCCTTTATTGAAAACAGATTCTTCTCTTATACAATACATTCCAACCACAGTATCACCTCCCTCCACTCCTGGCCACCCCCACTCCCTCTCTCCAAGACCCACTCCTCCTTTGTCTTCTCGTCAGAAAAGAGCAGGCCTCCAAGAGACAACAGCCAAACAGGGCAAAACAAGATACAATAGGACAAGTTGAAAGCCCTCATATTGAGGCTGGACAATCCAAGAGGAGGAAAAGAGTCTCAAAAGCCAGCAAAAGATCCAGATCTATAACCACTCCCACTGTGAGGGGCATCACAAGAACACCAAGCTAACAGTCATCACACATGTGCAGAGGGCCTGGTACAGACTCCTGCAGGCCCTGTGCTCGCTGCTTCCATCTCTATGAGCCCCCATTGAAGCCTGCTCACTTGATTCAGTGGGCCATGTTCTCCTCGTGTTCTCCATTCCCTCTGACTCTTGCAATCTTTCCTCCCCTCCTTCCACAGGGTTCCCTGATCTCCAAGGGGAGGCCCACTCCACAAGAAGGAGCCCATGCCCTATGCTTCTTCAGTGGCCAAAAATCTGAGACTGGACAGCCCAGAGACCTAGGGTAGAACCAAACGTGTCAGGAAAAAAAAATCAGTTAAATGATTTCTAATGATACTCTGGTATACTAATATATCAATGCCTTGTCCAGTCATCATCAGAGAGGCTTCCTTAAGCAATGGGAACAAATGCAGAGACCCACAGCCAGACATTATTCAGATAGAGAGAGAGTCTAAATTATTTTCCTTCTTAATGGACAGAATCATGGTCTCTATTTTTTAAATCCTTCTCTTCCCTTGCAGACCTGAGTAAATAAGTACAGCAGTTTGGTTTTTCCTTACCACCAACCTCTCTTGTGCCTAGTACAATGAAGAAATTGTGTACACCTAGGTCAGCCCCTTCAGAGTCTACATATTACAGCCTGGAGTGACAATGAGGTCAGCCCCTTCAGATTCTATAGATTAAGACATGCCAAGCCATTCAGTTTTTACCTCCCTGTTTACACTTGTTAAGCATGGTGGCTGCTTTGTGGTCTCTAATCCTTAACCTCAGGCTTCTATCAACAATGAAATTCTAGCTTATAATTTCTTTTATCTCCTTTTTACAATGTTATTTTCTGTAAAGCAAGTGAGGCACTGTAATTTTAGATAGATGTGGCCTTTCCAAAAGAGTTTGTACTGTTGAATGCTACTGGGTATTGTGATTAATTGTTCATAGTAGTTGTAATATCCAATTTCTTCAGTTATCTGATTTTTTTCCCCAATAGGATCTCAAAACTATAATTCTAAAGCAAGAACTACCCATGTTTTCCACAGTGTCATGTAGGGGCTGTTAATTCTTGCAAACTATTTAAAATAGTATGCAAATACTTTTCCTGGAAGCTTATTTTTACTGTTTATTTGAGTGTACCATTGAGATGTCAATGTAGTTAAACGAATATTTACTGTTTACTATTTATTAGCTCATGCCTGTACTTGGAATAATAATAATAAAAAAAACACCAGACATGTCCCTAAATATCACAGATTTTCTAGTAACACATCACAGCTCTATATGAAGCCAATGCTATTAACCTTTAAAATAATAACTTGAGAGATACTCAGTGAAGAAATGCATCTTTTTATGAAATATCACATACATTTTATTTTCAACAAATTAAAATATTTGATGATTTATGTTTTGGGTTAATTCCAAAAATTTCCAACTTCACATACATATTTAAAAAACAAGAGTGTCATTTTGTTATTCACAGTACAGGTATGGTGTTTCATAAATTTTGTCTCTAAAGTTCCCTGACCTTTATGTATTCAGTTTCCTCCTCTTGTTTACAGTTTGACTGGGCTGTAAAGGTGCTGTCATTAACCAATGAAAATAAACAGGAAAAGGTCAGTGTATTCCTTATAATGGTTGCCTTCCAAAAACGGTGCAAGACATTCAAATTCTGCCGCATATTTGCAAGTCCAAACTTGTAAAATAAATCCATGGAGACATAAATGAGGCTCTGACTCCAGATAAAATGTGTGACAAACAAGGTCAGAAAGTCCAGATACCTATCTTTTCTTTTCTGTTTTCATATATTAATGCCAGTCTCCAAAATTCCAGAAAAGTAGATATAGGATGCATTTCTGCCTCATATATCATAAAACATAATATTCTTGAAAATATTTTCCAAGCAGAAAGTTTCAAACATACAATTCATACACATTTATAAATTAGCCTATGGATATATTTTGAAAGCACTAGCAAGCATTTATAATTTATTTTCTGGTAGCTAAATTGATTTATTTATCAATTGCTTATAAATGGCTGAAAAGTATACAATGAGGCATTTTGACTTCATCAATTTATTATTTCAATGTGTGATGAAAACCATTATAAGATGATACATCTTTTCTTCCATATGATCAATTTGATGAGAACATACATATCCCTTTTTTTTATTGGTGCTTTTTAATTATTACTTGTGAATAACATGTAGTAATTGCTCATGTTTATGGGGAGCACTATGATATTTACCACATGGATACAACTTTCATGTTCTCCACTGGAATTCTTCAGTGTTGATCCCTTCCTCCTCTCCTCAGCATTTCTTCTCCTTACCATTTCTTCCTATTTGGAACCTCAGAGCCCTTGCCTTCCAGCACTCCCCACAACACAAAGTAAGTCACAGGACACTGAACTCACTGCACATGGCTGCAGAAGACTACGGTTGATCATTTGTGCTGTATTGGGCACCAGTTAATCCTTCTCTTGACTCCTCTAGGGTTTACCGTCCCACTCTCTGGTAATTACTATTATACAAGACCTTAGGTTCTCATAAAGAAGAGAATGTGTTTGGTTTGTTTTTTTTTTTTTTTTTTTTTTTTTTTTTTTTTTTTTTTTGCATTTCTCTGTCTGGCTTAGTTTACACAATATATCATTTGCCAGTTCCATCCAGTTTGCAACAGATGACAGAATTTCATCCTGTGCATGACTGAGTAACATTCCATTGTGTATATATAACATATGTTATCATATAGTCACTAACTGATGGGCACACAGTCTGATTCTGTATCACTGCTGAATATTGTTACAATACTTATGAAAAGGCAAATATGTCTTTGCTATGTTAATTTCATTTCCCTCAAAAACAGGATAGCTGGATAAAACAGCAGACCTGTACTTAGAGTTTTTAAGCAACCTTTATATTCTCCATCATGGTTATATTAACTTAAAATGCTATCAGTATTAGGTAACGTGTCTCTTTGTCAATAGGTTCACAGCATTTATTATTATATTTTGAATAACTTGGTCTTACTGGTAATATCTCACTGAGGTTTTGATGTAGTTCATAGATAATAACAGTAAGCCATTTTCCACATTTTCTTGGCTACTTACATTTCTTCTTATAAGAAATATTTTTTTCTCATTTGCCTTTTGTTTTGTTTTACTCTAGTTTGCTGTTTATGAGACAGGGTCTTGTTATGCAGTTCAGACTGGCTTCAAACTTGAGATCCTTATATATATGTCTGCTGAATTTTGTTTTTGAAAATGTGCGCCACCATTCCTGGCTCTTGTTTTTCAAAATTTAATTGAAACTTTTTCACTGAATTTTTATTTCCTTAGATAATATCGATAACATTTCTTCCATTATTTACACTCACAGCCATTTTTGCCCTCCCCATTTTGGACAACCTAGCTATATAGTTATATAAAATAGGCCTCCAAACCCAACATTTACTAACAATAAGTCATAAATTTATTTCATAATACTTCTCTGATGTACATAAAGTTACAACGCATTAAATATGAGAGCACATTTGAAGGCTAATGACATGAATGTGCTCGTTTATTTTCACATGAAAAGTTAAATCTTGGCTGACTATTTGTCCTTGTAGATGTAGATCAACATGAACATTTTTCAGAGGTAATGTAAATTCTGATTTTACAATTATAGCTGAAAACACAATTTTACATAAATATGTTGTGCAATGTGACAGATACGTTTAGAATCTTAGAAATTCTGATTTATTTATTTATTGTATGAAGCTCAGGTAAGCCATTCAGATAGCAGTTTCCAGAACACCAGTACATCCGAAAGATATTCTAATGTAATCTGACACAAGAGATCTCCATTCTGTCCCAGCTCTGGGTTCTCACGGAAGCACCACCCTCTTTTGGTTTGTTGTAGTTTTATAGAATGTTTTGAGAACATTAATTCTAAGGTCTTCAGGTTTGCTCGTTTTGTTCAGGATTACTTGGGCTACTTCAGGGATTGTGTGTGTGTGTGTGTGTGTGTGTGTGTGTGTGTGTGTGTGTGTGTGTGT